>JARNME010000030.1:1108754-1119519 GCA_030179655.1 Scaptomyza flava | reverse complement strand
TTGCTATGTTGTCCGTGGCACTCCTTCCAAAATGCTGATAAAGATAATTATAGACTTAAACTTAAACCGTCTGTCCGTCTGTATGAACGCGTGGATCTCAGAGACTACAAAAGCTAGAGACTTCAGATTTTGTATTTAAGTTCTCCTATACCATGAGCAAAACAGTTTGCTTGAAATTATCGATAACTATTCTAGTTTCCGATACACACATGGAATCGATAACAAAAAATATCGAATTGAAAAATGTAAAAATGAGGGTTGAAGTAATGGGTAATGATAGAACTGTTCTGAAAACTGTTCGTCCAAATCGGTTGAGCAACACCGGAGATATCGAACTTAATCGATTGGAGTTAAGTAAGTATACCTAAGTCAATTATAAATTTAATTTATTTATTGCAACTGGGTTCAGGGTATCTTCTAGTCGGGCTCTCCCGACTAGAGCCTTCTTCCTTGTTCTAAATCGTTTGATATATTGGTCACCGGCTTGAGTAGCGCTACTCTTATAATTTTAATACATTATGGCCCATTTTTATACCCTTAACCCATAAAATGGGTAAATAAGGGCATAATGGTTTTGTGCAAAAGTATGTAACAGGCAGAAGGAAGCATCTCCTACCCCATAAGGTATATATATTCTTCAACAACATCAATAGCCGAGCCGATTTAGCCATGTCCGTCTGTCTGTCCGTCTGTCCTTCTGTATGAACGCGTGGATCTCAGAGACTACAAGAACTAGAGACTTCAGTACAAGACAAATTATCGATAACTATTTTAGTTCACAATAAACACATGGGATCGATAACAAAAAAATATCGAATTTGGAAAATGTAAAAATGAGAGTTGAAATAATCGGTAACGATAGAACCTTTCTGAAAATTACGTCCAAATCTGTTAAGAAACACCGGAGATATTGAACTTAATCGATTGAAGCTAAGTCAGTATACCAAAGTCTTACATAATTTTTATTTATTTATTGCAACTGGGTTCAGGGTATCTTCTAGTCGGGCTCTCCCGACTAGAGCCTTCTTACTTGTTTTGGTGTAATTTTGTGCTTTAGGTGCTTAATCAAAACAAACCGCTGTTCTTTGTGAAAAGGCGCTTAAAGCAAATTAGGGCTGGATTGCTAATTTTCTTAAATAAATGCTGTCCGTTCTAGGTAGGAGGGATGCTTTCACGCTTTAAAAGGGCATTTTTAGATTTATTTATTTATTGCAAGCAGCAAATTAAATATCACATATGGCAAACTCAGCTCAAACGATAGCGAACCGCTGATTGTGTAAAGTTATCACTCTTGTTTTGTTCAATTGGGTGTTCACGACAGCGGTGTTGCAAAGTTACACTTTTGCAGATTTGCAACTCAAAGTAAACACCCTAATTGTTTTGGTATAAAAAATTATCAATAGAAATGTTCACTGAATCCATTTTATTTACTTTTTACTTCTTAAAACAATTATATGTTAACAAATAAAACAATCGATGGCAATGATGTTAGTATAATTATCGACCATAAATTTAAATCAGAGTGCATTTACAAAGAAAATGCTGCATGAAAAACTTCATCGTGTAAATGCGACCAGATTTGCGATGATCTATGGCATAGAAAAATAAAGTGTCAATATTGGGCTCAACGATAAATTGGGGGCTTCCAAATCGATAAATTCGATACTGAAAATCGATAAATCTACCTATTGCGCACATCCTAACAGCAACAACTACCCATGAAACGGTATTAACAAGTGGAAACGTTGCAGTCGGACGCAACCGACTGCGGCATACTCGATACCAGTATTAAAACAGGTAAAAAGAGGCCTGATTGCAAAGGGGTACGGATGGGGCAGGGGTTGTACGCTGCCTTAAATAAGCTCCGATGCAGATGGGGATGCCACCAACTATCTTCCTTCCAAATTTGGTGACTCTAGCTGAAAGTTTGTAAGAGCTGTTGAAAGGGGGGCTGGGGGCGGTATTGGTGGGCCTGGCATCCAAAGTTTTGATGCAGATCTGTGTGGAATGTCAATTGCTATCTTCATACCAAATTTGGTGACTCCAGCTCAAAGTTTGTAAAAAGTGGGGAAAGGGGGGCTGGGGGCGGTATGGGTGGGCGTGGCATCCAAATTTTTGCTGCAGATCTATGTGGAATGTCAATTGCTACCTTCATACAAAATTTGGTGACTATAGCTCAAAGTTTGTAAAAGGTGGACAAAGGGGGTAGAAGGGGTGCGCGTGGCCCCAAAACTTTGATGCAGTTTTTTGGGGTTTATTACCAGCTATCTTCCTACCAAATTGGTAGCTCTAGCTCCACAAATCTGGAGATACACGCATTCTCGTTTTGACGAAGCGTTGGGGCAGCTGGGGGCGGCTAGGGTGGTATTGGTGGGCGTGGCATCCAAACTTTTGATGCAGTTTTGGGGGGGTCATCATCGCCTATCTTGGCACCAAATTTGGTGGCTCTAGCTCAAAAATTGTGGGAGATATAGGCTTTTTTGACTTTAAAATGCGGGTGGGGTCGGGGCGGAATGAGGGGGCGTGGCTCCAAAATTTTTGATGCAGTTTGTGGGGGTGGCTAGTAGCTATCTTCTTACTAATTTGGTAGTTCTAGCTGTAAGGGTGTGTGAAATATGCGGATTTGGGCGATATGGGTGGGTGTGGAATCCAAATTTTTGATGTAGATCTATGGGGGATGTCAATTGCTACCTTCATACCAAATTTGGTGACTCTAGCTCAAAGTTTGTAAAGTAGGGAAAGTGGAGGCTGGGGGCGATATGGGTGGGTGTGGAATCCAAATTTTCGTTGCAGAATTATGTGGGATGTAGTTTGTAAAAGTTGGTGAAGGAGGGCTGGGGCGGGATGGCTGGGCGTGGCTTCAAACTGTTATGCAGATTTTTGGAGGTTGTTGTCTGAAAGAAACACGCATTCCCGTTTCTGACCAAACGTTGTGGCGGATGGGGGCGGCTAGGGCAGTATTGGTGGGCTAGGCATCTAAAATTTTGATGAAGTTTTGGGGGGGTCATCATCACCCATCTTGGCACTTAATTTGGTGGCTTTAGCTCAAAAGATTTGGCATACACAAGCTTTTTAACTTAAAAATGCGGGGGCCTGGGGCAGAATGGGTGGGCGTGGCTCCAAAATGTTGATGCTGTTTTTTGAGGGTAGCTAGTAGCTATCTTCTTAATAAATTTGGTAGTTCTAGCTGTAGGGATGTGCGAATATGTGGATTTATCGGTTTTGAGATATCGAATTTATCGAGTTGCTAGCCCTTCAGTTATCATATAACTCCAATCTTGACACTTTAACTTACTATGCTATAGATTAAAAGAATTGAAAAGTTTCAAGTCTCTAGCTTGAAGGGTGTGGAAAAAAGTTGCGAACATACAGACGGACGGACGGACGGAAAGACATCATGACGAACATTGCACAAACCCAATATACTCTATATTATAGAGTCTATACCTTCGGTATCGGTTGCTGCAAAAGCGAAGTCGGAAAAAATTAATTATAGAGGTGCCGGATAAGACAGGAGCCGTAAGAGCCAGATTGCAGTGTTGCTAGATTAATTAAAATTTTTAGCTTGTTTAGGGTATGCCGAAATTCATAAAAGTAAAGGTATAGGTAGTAAAGGTAACTGAATGACGAGGCAATTGCTACGCATATATTTAAATGTGCACATGGTGACATACAGGGACTCACTCACATACTTATGCAATCTTGCAGAATCAAATTGCATAACAAATTTTGAGTCACTCTCACCCATTCTGCCCCAGCCTCCTCGCAGCTTGGAATCAGAAACGCCTAAAACTTCAACAGTTTTTGAGCTTGAGCCACCTAATTTAGTGCCAAGAATTTTAAGTTTTTAGTTTAAATAGTCTCTGAGATCCACTCGTTTATACAGACGGACAGACGAACAGACGGACGGACAGACGGTCATGGCTATATCGTCTCGGCTGTTGATGCTGATCAAGAATATATATACTTTATGGGGTCGGAGATGCTTCCTTCTGCCTGTTACATACTTTTCCACAAAACCATTATACTATTTTTACCCATTTAATGGGTTAAGGGTATAAAAATTGTGAGTTTTCTTATTAGGAATACAATTTACGATCGTTACGGACTGCAGTGCGTTTGCAACGACAATTAAAAAAGACGACGTACCAGCAAGAGTAGCTAGATGGGCTATGCTCTTGCAAGAGTACAATTTTCAGGTCGAGCATAGAGCAGGAACTATAGTGAATCATGCAGACGCGTTGAGCCGTTTAGCATGTTGTTTAACAGAAGATTCAACAATGAGTGGGTTTAAGCTTGGGAATCAATGAAAACTACGAAGGTTACTTTTTGAGGAACAATATTTTGTACAAAGATCCAGTAAAAGAGTTGCTTGTAGTTCCTGAAAGTACGGAGGAATGAATTATTAAAACAAAAGAGTTGCTGGAAAAGATTTATTTTATTCAAAATGCCTCAAATTGTAAAATTTTGTGTTGAATGTTTGATAGCCGAAGCCAAGCGTGGGAAAAAGAGGGACTGTTGTCGACAAATGACAAGGCCCAAGAGCCTTTAGGGACTTATTATTTAGACCATGTTGGACCTCTGATTGATACTAAGAAAGATATAAGCACATTTTAGCTGTCGTAGACGGATTTTCTAAATTCACTTGGTTATATCCAACGAAATCAACCAGCTCGGAAGAAGTTATGTATAGACTAGAGAAACAGGGGTTTGTATTTGAAAATCCTAGGTGTATTGTGACAGATAGAGGCACAGCTTTTACTTCCAATGCATTTGAAGAATATTGCGAGCGTCAAGGAATACAACTGTTGCACATAACAACAGGTATGCCAAGAGGAAATGGGCAGGTAGAAAGAATACACAGGATCGTCATTACAATGATATCCCAAATGTGCGAAAGCAAACCAGACTTGTGATATATATATGTGTTGATCGAGTGCAGCAAATTTTGAACAACCAAGGAGTACAAAATTTGCACCCTTTCAAATTTTGACAGGACTTTACATGAGAAGAAAAAGTGATGATTTGCAAATATGTTGGAGGACTTACAAATTGAGAATTTGAATGTAAATTGAGAAGAAATAAGAAAGAAAGTTCAAGAGAATATAGAGGTAATTCAGATGGAAACAGAAAGTGTTTTAGAGAATGAATATAATATTGGAGATCTTGTAGCCATTAAAATAACTCAATATGGACCTGACATGAAACTAAGGCAAAGATTCTGTGGACCATATGAGGTTACGGAGAAGAGAAACCATGGTAGATGTATAGGTAAATAAGTAGGAAACTAAGAAGGACCAAACATCTGAATTTATGAAAGGCTGGAGTTTATTCAGGTCGAATAAAGTATCAGGACGGCCGAGTAAAGGATTGGGATAGATGGCAGAGCTGAGCACAGTATGTAAGATAGTTGTAAGTAATTTGTCAGAGTAAAGAGCTGGTCACATTTATAAAGAATAAGAGAGTCGAAAAGTAGTCGTAGAGGTGAACGCAAAGAAATAAGACTTACATGTCGTAGAAAGAAACGTGAATTTTATGTATCAGTTAATTTTCCTTTATATAAACATTAAGTCGACGACCCATAAAAAACTATTTTGTGAAACCCACAGGTATATGTATATATATATATTTTATACCCTTCACATGTAAAACAGGGTATATTGAGTTTGTCATGAATCTGTAACGCCTAAATGATCAGGACGAGCTCTGGAATTGATTTCCGTCCTTCGTCCGTATTCCGTCTGTCCGCCTGTCTGTTTCAGCACGATATCCGGACAAGCTGCTGAACCGATCTTGATGAAACTTTCACAGATTGCTTGGATCATGTCGGGTTTGTTCACTATGAAATTTATCCCGATCGGAGCATTCTACAATACAGCCACCATACAAATTTACCATATCAACACGATTTCCGGCCAAACTGCTGAACCGATCTTGATGAAACTTTCACAGATTGCTTAGATCATGTCGGGTTTGTTCACTTTGAAATTTCATTCGATTGGAGCATTCTACGATATAGCCACCATACAAATTTACCATATCGTACTAGCAATTGTTGTCTCTGTCGTGCACTTTCAAGTACCTACATGTCAATTGTTGTTGTTCTCGCACACGCACAAGTAAATGACGCTCAAGAGTAAAAATATAAGCGAAAAATTACCAAAAACTGCACAGAAACATAAGAGGGGGGAGCATTGATTTGGCTGTGTGAAGGGTATCATAGTCTTGGCATAGACAAATTAACTATGCGCCACTTGTATTTTTTATTTATTTGAATTTTAGGATTAATAATATTTTTAAAGTGTGCTATAATCATAAGTTTAAATTGGTGTGCGCCCTTTATGGATTTAAACACATTAGGAAGACTATTCCACAGTCCAACAGCATTAATATAAAATTGTTTTTCTGCACATGCTACCTGGTTCTCAGGCAAATAAGATTTTTTAGTAAATTTTATGTTGTCAAATAAATACTACAATTTGTGTAAAGATTATTTTATGTAAGAAAATATAAATTTTGACTTTAACCAACGACGATAAATTTAAGCCGAACAGTTTGTTAGCATAGCCCGTAACGTGGTCCGTCCTTTTCAGAGCATACACGTAACAAGCCACACTATTAAAAGCCATATTGAGCCTACGCTGACTAACAGCATCACAGCTGCCAAAATTTCAATCCCATAAAAAACTATTGGTAATAGTACTGCTTTTGCCCACCGCTTTGTTAACATGGTCATTCCACGACAGTGTCTTATTAAAGGTTATGCCAAGACTTTCTTCCTTATTTAAAAACTCAATTTCTACACTATCTATACTAAGCCTTGGAACATTTTCAGTATTTAGGTTCTTCTTATAAATTACAGACACTTAGACTTAGATGGATTAATACATAGACCATTATAACATGCCCATTTACTAACACTTAAGAGATCAATATTACACAAATCAATACGCATATTTATTTGACTAAGTTTAGTACTAACATACAATTGAACATCATCAGCATACAAATTAACATTACAGTAAGACAAACATGACGGTAAATCGTTAATATAAATAGAGAATAGAAGCGGACTTAATATTGATCCTGCGCAAAAACACCACGGGGCACTATCAGCAGGTCGATATTTTGTTCACGGAAACAACGGCTTGTCTTCGGTGCTTTAAATAGGAGGACATTATTTGGTGTCAGTTGTACTAAAATTGTATATTCTACATATAAAATCAAGAAGCGTCAATAAGGTTACCTCGCTATTGTTAATTTTTAACCTAATATCCTCGACTACTTGTACAATCGCCGTTGTGCAACTATGATTTGTCAAAAGCCAGACTGATGGTTTACAAGAAGTTTATTGGCGTTTAGAAAATTGTAAATTTGTTTGGCGACTAGATGCTCAAAAATTTCAGATAGGTATGGCAATATGGATATCGGTCGAAGTCAGCATTGGTCTTAGCAATAGACAGAACTTTGGCAATTTTCCATTCATTAGGGAATGTAGAGGGTGTATTTATTATATTATTATTGGAATGAGGATCATGCACTGCGACCACTAGGATCTATTGTGCCTCTTACTGTTTGTGAGTTACAGCTCCTCAAACAGCCCGATCGATCGCAGGAACGCGACGATGTGGCATGGTCTGAGAGCCCTCATTTTCTCTGTAGACAGAAAGAGGCTCCCCAGAAGAGAGAGCCTCAGTCGGCTGATGGCGGGACACTCCTCAAGCAGGTGCTCTGGAGTCTCATCCCCTTCCAGACACAGTCTGCAAAGACTGTTTTCCCCTAACCTGAGATTATGCAGATGCTTGCGCAGTCTGCAGTGCCCGGTCAAGAAACCCGTGACTATACGAAGAGATCTTTTGCTCAGCTTCAGACAGTCCTCAGTTCTCTTCTTGTTGTAACTGCCTAGCAGTCGCTTGCTCTGTCGTGCCCCATGTGAAACCCGCCAAGCGTCCTCGCATGCGTTGAGCAGATCGATGCGACTGCTTGACTGATAAACCTGGTCCTAGCCCACAGAAAGGTTCAGGGCCCTGGAAAGGAGTGCTAGCTCCTCTCTGGCCAAACTATCGGCGACCTCATTACCGGGAACACCCGCATGTCCCGGTACCCAATATATGGTGACTTTGTTTTACTGCCCAACCTATTGAGCGCTTCAATACACTGCCAAACCAGTTTGGAGACGATTTTATAAGCACTAAGTGCTTTTATCGCTGCCTGGCTGTCTGAGAAAATGGCTATGTCTCTATGAACGTATCCCCTCTCGAAGTTAAAGGTTGCACATCTTTCAATCGCGTGCACTTCCGCTTGGAAAATGCTGGCGAATTTGCCCAGGGGCTCATGATACTTGAGTCGGGGTCCGCAGACTCCAGCTCCAGCACCCTCATCCGTTAATGATCCGTCTGTGTACCATCTAATAGCATGTGGTTTCACATTATAGGTGGTCGACAGACTAGTCCATTCTGCTTATTGCTAAGCTCCGTCCTAAAGAGCTTCTCAAAACTAAAAAGGCCCATCTGCGCATCTTGCGGAAAGGCCAGCAGTGTGCCAGTTGCACTAGTGACAGAGGTGATTGCGTTCGCTCCTGTCAATCTTATAATAGATCTGTGCGCACTGTGTTTGATGTAGACATGCAAAGGCGGAAGTCCTAGCAGTACGTCCAGTGCTGAGGACGTGCAGGTACGCATTGCGCCCGAGATGCACGTGCAGGCAAGTCTCTGGAGTTTGCCCAGCTGCCGTTTAGTGACATCCAGGTCAACACGTCCCGCCCATACCACAGCGCCGTAGCTGACTATGGGCCTCACCATTGCTGTGTACATCCACAGAAGGATTTTTGGGGACACACCCCAGTTTTTCCCTGCGAGAGACCTACAACACATTAGGGCTATTGTAGCCTTGCGTACCGCATGCTCAATATGCTTTTTCCACAGTAGTCTCTTGTCTAAGATTACCCCCAGATACTTTATCTCCGTAGAGAGTGGAACTATCGTACCCCCAATGGATATGGGTCTTATGGACTTTAACTTGTAACGATTGGTGAAAGCGACGATTGTGGTTTTTGCTGGATTGATATTCAGCCCCACACTTTGCACCAGTCCAAGCAAAGTTTAAGACCCAGAGTTATTCTATCACAAAGCGTGTTCTCGAAGTTGCCTTTACAGACAATGGTAATGTCATCAGCGTAGCCTTGGCATTCAAAAACCATTAACTGTAAGTTTGACTAGTAGCTCGTCCACCACGAGACTCCAGAGGAGAGGTGATAGGACACCCCCTGTGGACAGCCTCTGGTGGTTTGGGCCCTGACCGTCAAATTGTTGACAGTGACTTCCGCTATTCTAGTGTCAAGGAGCTTGCCTAGCCAGAGAGTAAGTCCTGGCTCAACCCTTTTCCCTGAAGCGCCCTAACCACAACATCATGTGCTGTGTTATCAAAAGCGCCCTCTATGTCCATGAAAGCACAGAGAGCAACGTCTTTGGCCTTCACTGAGCATTGAAGACTGTTTACTAGGTCAAGGAGAGCCGATTCTGTCGACTTCCTTCTCTGTAGGCATGTTGATGATCATGCAGGGGACTGGACACTAGGTACGAGATCCTGATGTGATTTTCAACTATCTTTTCAAGGGTTTTTAACAAGAAGGATGTCAGGCTGATCGGCCTGAAAGATTTGGGGTGAAAGGGGTCCTTTTTCCCCACTTCGGGATAAAGATCACCCTGGCCGTCCTCCATGCCCTAGGTATGTAGCCCATAGCTAGGCTACCCCGGAAAATACGGATGAGGAACACCATAAGCTGTTCCATCCCTTTCTGTAGATGGACGGGGAGGATACCGTCCGTACCTGGGGCCTTGTACGGACTAAGCGTACCAATGGCCCATCTTATTCTTTGCTCTGTTACTATGGCTGCAGCCAGGCTCCAGTCCGGTCTCCTGATGGGAACCGTTTCGTAACAGCTGTCGGTGTTGGTGATGGTTTTACAAAGTGGAAAGTGAGTTTGCAGGAGAAGTTCTGCCTTTTCCACCTCATTTTCCGTGAAGGAACCATCTGGCCTCTTTAAGCAGAGTTCGGACAACACTTTGCCTTTCGAGATCGACTTAAAGACTCTCACAGCAGGTGTGGCCTGCTCTAGGTTGGAGCAAAATCTCCGGAAATGGGCACGTTTGCTGTACCGGATTTCTTTATTATACTCTGTTAGTTTCTTGGTGTATAAGTCCCATCTGTCACTATTCTTTTGGCTGTATTAAACAACCTCCTGACCTCTGCTCGAAGCATCCCAAGCTTTTTATTCCACCAAGGGTTATCCCTGTTGGACTCTATGGAGTTGGTTGGACAACTTGCATGATAGGCATGCATAATCGTCTCGCCAACCTCTGTCGAGAGTTGCTCTAGCTCTTCCTGAGAAGAGACCCTCCTACTATGGTTTAGTCTGCTCAGATTTAACCCCAGGTGTGACTGGTAGAGCGGCCAGTCAGTCCGCCGGGGATTCCTGATGACTTTACTAATCCTGAAATTACTACTAATGTCGAAGAGGATGATCCTATGATCCGACATTGACGGTTCTGTTGAGACCCTCCAGTTATTAACCAGCCCAGAGGCACCCCATTGCCGAAAGTATATCAAGTACTTCGGCTCTATTTTTGGTGATAAAGTGGGTTCAGCCCCCATATTGAACACCATAAGGTCATTAGCTACAAGATAGTCAAGCAAGCACTCACCTCTACTGTTGGTGTCCGTGCTGCCCCACGCTACGCTATGCGCGTTTGCGTCGCATGTAGAG
>JARNME010000030.1:969006-1108743 GCA_030179655.1 Scaptomyza flava | reverse complement strand
GGGTGTAAAGCAGTATTAAAAATTTGCGTTAAGTGGCCTATTATAAATGGTAATAACAGTTTGACAAATTAAGGATTAATATCGTCCAAACCAGTCGCATTAGATTTGATTTAGCACATCACATTAATACACAAGACTTAAATCTGTTTTGACAATTGTTAAAAGACGCAGAACTCACATTGGGGTTACATAGAGATACAGGGACATTTACATTAACGAACTTATTATTTAACCAACTAACATCAATACTATCATTTTTCATAGTTTAAACTTTCCCAATCCCCAATTTCTTAATATCTTTCCATTGTCTGCTGACAATTGCCGTTTAAAATCTATTAGTAAAATAAGTACGCTTGGCTATATAAATCAAATCTTTGACAAATCGTCTGTTGGTAATAAATACATTATGTAATTTATCAATCTTGTATCTCTGCCATTTCTTGTAAGTCTTTTCAGCAAAACAAATGTACCTTTATCAGAAACGCCGTCTGGCTTGGAACACATTAATTTTTTGTCAATACACACAAATGAGTAGAACATTGTTATTGAAAAAGATGTACCGTTCAAAAAATATAAGTAAATGTGTGGTGTCACTATATATATGAAACGCACCTTATGCCTTATCTCTTAATATTATTGCACTTTGTATATCTTTGTTAAACCAAGATTGTATTGAAGGCTTTATAGCCTTGGTTTTATTTATAATAATCAGTAATTTTAGTTTGTATATGGTTTTTCTATTTCTTTTCCTCGATAAATACTTCAAGCACGTTTAGTGTAGTAAATATATATTCATTCACGTAATTTTTCCTATCCACAAAATTGCAAAGTACTTTGACAGCTGAATATGTTTGCTGCATTGTTGTGTTCGTAACGATTACATTAGGATCGTCGAAGATCAGAGAATAAGCAAAACATAACACGAAAACAAAGCGGTAAATGAAACAAGTGGAAACGTTGCAGTCGGACGCAACCGACTTCCGCACACTCGATACCAGTATTAAAACCGGTAAAAAAAGAGGCCTGATTGCAAAGGGGTACGGATGGGGCAGGGGTGTACGCTGCCTTAAAGAAGCTCCGATGCAGATGGGGATGCCACCAACTATCTTCCTTCCAAATTTGGTGACTCTAGCTGAAAGTTTGTAAGAGCTGTTGAAAGGGGGGCTGGGGGCGGTATGGGTGGGCCTGGCATCCAAAGTTTTGATGCAGATCTGTGTGGAATGTCAATTGCTATCTTCATACCAAATTTGGTGACTCCAGCTCAAAGTTTGTAAAAAGTGGGGAAAGGGGGGCTGGGGGCGGTATGGGTGAGCGTGGCATCCAAATTTTTGCTGCAGATCTATGTGGAATGTCAATTGCTACCTTCATACAAAATTTGGTGACTATAGCTCAAAGTTTGTAAAAGGTGGACAAAGGGGGTGGAAGGGGTGCGCGTGGCCCCAAAACTTTGATGCAGTTTTTTGGGGTTCATTACCAGCTATCTTCCTAACAAATTTGGTGGCTCTAGCTCCACAAATCTGGAAGATACACGCATTCTCGTTTTTGACGAAGCGTTGGGGCAGCTGGGGGCGGCTAGGGTGGTATTGGTGGGCGTGGCATCCAAACTTTTGATGCAGTTTTTGGGGGGTCATCATCGCCTATCTTGGCACCAAATTTGGTGGCTCTAGCTCAAAAATTGTGGGAGATATAGGCTTTTTTGACTTTAAAATGCGGGTGGGGTCGGGGCGGAATGAGGGGGCGTGGCTCCAAAATTTTTGATGCAGTTTTGTGGGGGTGGCTAGTAGCTATCTTCTTACTAAATTTGGTAGTTCTAGCTGTAAGGGTGTGTGAAATATGCGGATTTGGGCGATATGGGTGGGTGTGGAATCCAAATTTTTGATGTAGATCTATGGGGGATGTCAATTGCTACCTTCATACCAAATTTGGTGACTCTAGCTCAAAGTTTGTAAAAGTAGGGAAAGTGGAGGCTGGGGGCGATATGGGTGGGTGTGGAATCCAAATTTTCGTTGCAGAATTATGTGGGATGTAGTTTGTAAAAGTTGGTGAAGGAGGGGCTGGGGCGGGATGGCTGGGCGTGGCTTCAAAACTGTTATGCAGATTTTTGGAGGTTGTTGTCTGAAAGAAACACGCATTCCCGTTTCTGACCAAACGTTGTGGCGGATGGGGGCGGCTAGGGCAGTATTGGTGGGCTAGGCATCTAAAATTTTGATGCAGTTTTGGGGGGGTCGTCATCACCCATCTTGGCACTTAATTTGGTGGCTTTAGCTCAAAAGATTTGGCATACACAAGCTTTTTTAACTTAAAAATGCGGGGGCCTGGGGCAGAATGGGTGGGCGTGGCTCCAAAATGTTTGATGCTGTTTTTTGAGGGTAGCTAGTAGCTATCTTCTTAATAAATTTGGTAGTTCTAGCTGTAGGGATGTGCGAAATATGTGGATTTATCGGTTTTGAGATATCGAATTTATTGAGTTGCTAGCCCTTCAGTTATCATATAACTCCAATCTTGACACTTTAACTTACTATGCTATAGAATAAAAGAATTGAAAAGTTTCAAGTCTCTAGCTTGAAGGGTGTGGAAAAAAGTTGCGAACATACAGACGGACGGACGGACGGAAAGACATCATGACGAACATTGCACAAACCCAATATACTCTATATTATAGAGTCTATACCTTCGGTATCGGTTGCTGCAAAAGCGAAGTCGGAAAAAATTAATTATAGAGGTGCCGGATAAGACAGGAGCCGTAAGAGCCAGATTGCAGTGTTGCTAGATTAATTAAAATTTTTAGCTTGTTTAGGGTATGCCGAAATTCATAAAAGTAAAGGTATAGGTAGTAAAGGTAACTGAATGACGAGGCAATTGCTACGCATATATTTAAATGTGCACATGGTGACATACAGGGACTCACTCACATACTTATGCAATCTTGCAGAATCAAATTGCATAACAAATTTTTGAGTCACTCTCACCCATTCTGCCCCAGCCTCCTCGCAGCTTGGAATCAGAAACGCCTAAAACTTCAACAGTTTTTGAGCTTGAGCCACCTAATTTAGTGCCAAGAATTTTAAGTTTTTAGTTTAAATAGTCTCTGAGATCCACTCGTTCATACAGACGGACAGACGAACAGACGGACGGACAGACGGTCATGGCTATATCGTCTCGGCTGTTGATGCTGATCAAGAATATATATACTTTATGGGGTCGGAGATGCTTCCTTCTGCCCATTACATACTTTTCCACAAAACCATTATACTATTTTTACCCATTTTATGGGTTAAGGGTATAAAAATGGTGAGTTTTCTTATTAGGAATAAAATTTACGATCGTTACGGACTGCAGTGCGTTTGCAACGACAATTAAAAAAGACGACGTACCAGCAAGAGTAGCTAGATGGGCTATGCTCTTGCAAGAGTACAATTTTCAGGTCGAGCATAGAGCAGGAACTATAGTGAATCATGCAGACGCGTTGAGCCGTTTAGCATGTTGTTTAACAGAAGATTCAACAATGAGTGGGTTTAAGCTTGGGAATCAATGAAAACTACGAAGGTTACTTTTTGAGGAACAATATTTTGTACAAAGATCCAGTAAAAGAGTTGCTTGTAGTTCCTGAAAGTACGGAGGAATGAATTATTAAAACAAAAGAGTTGCTGGAAAAGATTTATTTTATTCAAAATGCCTCAAATTGTAAAATTTTGTGTTGAATGTTTGATAGCCGAAGCCAAGCGTGGGAAAAAGAGGGACTGTTGTCGACAAATGACAAGGCCCAAGAGCCTTTAGGGACTTATTATTTAGACCATGTTGGACCTCTGATTGATACTAAGAAAAGATATAAGCACATTTTAGCTGTCGTAGACGGATTTTCTAAATTCACTTGGTTATATCCAACGAAATCAACCAGCTCGGAAGAAGTTATGTATAGACTAGAGAAACAGGGGTTTGTATTTGAAAATCCTAGGTGTATTGTGACAGATAGAGGCACAGCTTTTACTTCCAATGCATTTGAAGAATATTGCGAGCGTCAAGGAATACAACTGTTGCACATAACAACAGGTATGCCAAGAGGAAATGGGCAGGTAGAAAGAATACACAGGATCGTCATTACAATGATATCCCAAATGTGCGAAAGCAAACCAGACTTGTGATATATATGTGTTGATCGAGTGCAGCAAATTTTGAACAACCAAGGAGTACAAAATTTGCACCCTTTCAAATTTTGACAGGACTTTACATGAGAAGAAAAAGTGATGATTTGCAAAATATGTTGGAGGACTTACAAATTGAGAATTTGAATGTAAATTGAGAAGAAATAAGAAAGAAAGTTCAAGAGAATATAGAGGTAATTCAGATGGAAAACAGAAAGTGTTTTAGAGAATGAATACCATGTTGGAGATCTTGTAGCCATTAAAATAACTCAATATGGACCTGACATGAAACTAAGGCAAAGATTCTGTGGACCATATGAGGTTACGGAGAAGAGAAACCATGGTAGATGTATAGGTAAATAAGTAGGAAACTAAGAAGGACCAAACATCTGAATTTATGAAAGGCTGGAGTTTATTCAGGTCGAATAAAGTATCAGGACGGCCGAGTAAAGGATTGGGATAGATTGGCAGAGCTGAGCACAGTATGTAAGATAGTTTGTAAGTAATTTGTCAGAGTAAAGAGCTGGTCACATTTATAAAAGAATAAGAGAGTCGAAAAGTAGTCGTAGAGGTGAACGCAAAGAAATAAGACTTACATGTCGTAGAAAGAAACGTGAATTTTATGTATCAGTTAATTTTCCTTTATATAAACATTAAGTCGACGACCCATAAAAAAACTATTTTGTGAAACCCACATGTATATGTATATATATATATTTTTATACCCTTCACATGTAAAACAGGGTATATTGAGTTTGTCATGAATCTGTAACGCCTTAAAGGAATGATGGAAGACCCCATAAACTATATCTCAAAATGATCAGGACGAGCTCTGGAATTGATTTCCGTCCTTCCGTCCGTATTCCGTCTGTCCGTCTGTCTGTTTCAGCACGATATCCGGACAAGCTGCTGAACCGATCTTGATGAAACTTTCACAGATTGCTTAGATCATGTCGGGTTTGTTCACTATGAAATTTTATCCCGATCGGAGCATTCTACAATACAGCCACCATACAAATTTACCATATCAACACGATTTCCGGCCAAACTGCTGAACCGATCTTGATGAAACTTTCACAGATTGCTTAGATCATGTCGGGTTTGTTCACTTTGAAATTTCATTTCGATTGGAGCATTCTACGATATAGCCACCATACAAATTTACCATATCGTACTAGCAATTGTTGTCTCTGTCGTGCACTTTCAAGTACCTACATGTCAAATTGTTGTTGTTCTCGCACACGAACAAGTAAATGACGCTCAAGAGTAAAAATATAAGCGAAAAATTACCAAAAACTGCACAGAAACATAAGAGGGGGGAGCATTGATTTGGCTGTGTGAAGGGTATCATAGTCTTGGCATAGCCAAAATTAACTATGCGCCACTTTGTATTTTTTATTTATTTGAATTTTTAGGATTAAATAATATTTTAAAAGTGTGCTATAATCATAAGTTTAAATTGGTGTGCGCCCTTTTATGGATTTAAACACATTAGGAAGACTATTCCACAGTCCAACAGCATTAATATAAAATTGTTTTTCTGCACATGCTACCTGGTTCTCAGGCAAATAAGATTTTTTAGTAAATTTTATGTTGTCAAATAAATACTACAATTTGTTTAAAGATTATTTTATGTAAGAAAAATATAAATTTTGACTTTAACCAACGACGATAAATTTAAGCCGAACAGTTTGTTAGCATAGCCCGTAACGTGGTCCGTCCTTTTCAGAGCATACACGTAACAAGCCACACTATTAAAAGCCATATTGAGCCTACGCTGACTAACAGCATCACAGCTGCCAAAAATTTCAATCCCATAAAAAACTATTGGTAATAGTACTGCTTTTGCCCACCGCTTTGTTAACATGGTCATTCCACGACAGTGTCTTATTAAAGGTTATGCCAAGACTTTCTTCCTTATTTAAAAACTCAATTTCTACACTATCTATACTAAGCCTTGGAACATTTTCAGTATTTAGGTTCTTCTTATAAATTACAAGACACTTAGACTTAGATGGATTAATACATAGACCATTATAACATGCCCATTTACTAACACTTAAGAGATCAATATTACACAAATCAATACGCATATTTATTTGACTAAGTTTAGTACTAACATACAATTGAACATCATCAGCATACAAATTAACATTACAGTAAGACAAACATGACGGTAAATCGTTAATATAAATAGAGAATAGAAGCGGACTTAATATTGATCCCTGCGCAAAAACACCACGGGGCACTATCAGCAGGTCCGATATTTTGTTCACGGAAACAACGGCTTGTCTTCGGTGCTTTAAATAGGAGGACATTAATTTGGTGTCAGTTGTACTAAAATTGTATATTCTACATATAAAATCAAGAAGCGTCAATAAGGTTACCTCGCTATTGTTAATTTTTAACCTAATATCCTCGACTACTTGTACAATCGCCGTTGTGCAACTATGATTTGTCAAAAGCCAGACTGATGGTTTACAAGAAGTTTATTGGCGTTTAGAAAATTGTAAATTTGTTTGGCGACTAGATGCTCAAAAATTTCAGATAGGTATGGCAATATGGATATCGGTCGAAAGTCAGCATTGGTCTTAGCAATAGACAGAACTTTGGCAATTTTCCATTCATTAGGGAATGTAGAGGGTGTAAAGCAGTATTAAAAATTTGCGTTAAGTGGCCTATTATAAATGGTAATAACAGTTTGACAAATTAAGGATTAATATCGTCCAAACCAGTCGCATTAGATTTGATTTAGCACATCACATTAATACACAAGACTTAAATCTGTTTTGACAATTGTTAAAAGACGCAGAACTCACATTGGGGTTACATAGAGATACAGGGACATTTACATTAACGAACTTATTATTTAACCAACTAACATCAATACTATCATTTTTCATAGTTTAAACTTTCCCAATCCCCAATTTCTTAATATCTTTCCATTGTCTGCTGACAATTGCCGTTTAAAATCTATTAGTAAATAAGTACGCTTGGCTATATAAATCAAATCTTTGACAAATCGTCTGTTGGTAATAAATACATTATGTAAGTTATCAGTCTTGTATCTCTGCCATTTCTTGTAAGTCTTTTCAGCAAAACAAATGTACCTTTATCAGAAACGCCGTCTGGCTTGGAACACATTAATTTTTTGTCAATACACACAAATGAGTAGAACATTGTTATTGAAAAAGATGTACCGTTCAAAAAATATAAGTAAATGTGTGGTGTCACTATATATATGAAACGCACCTTATGCCTTATCTCTTAATATTATTGCACTTTGTATATCTTTGTTAAACCAAGATTGTATTGAAGGCTTTATAGCCTTGGTTTTATTTATAATAATCAGTAATTTTAGTTTGTAAATGGTTTTTCTATTTCTCTTCCTCGATAAATACTTCAAGCACGTTTAGTGTAGTAAATATAAGTAGTAGGTGAATGGGGGTTCTACTCCAAAGGGATGCCGACAATTTATGACCCCATTAATTTTATGACCTTTTTATCGCCCCCTTGATCTTTGACCCTTTTTTTTTTGACACTTTTATTACCCCCTTCCATATCATAATTTATGACCCTTTTTCCCACGATCGTATCCCTCCTTTGATTAGCCTAATGTGGAGAACAAAGGATTAACATTCCTAGGCATCTGTGAGAATTAGTGATCAAAGGATTTGGAATCAAGTGCGCGCCTGTTAAACCTGCGTTGCATTATACACCTGCAAACAGGTGAACAGATTTGGCTATTTACCTAATTAGTGTTAGTGTCAATTGTGCGCCTCTTTGACGTGCGTGGCATTATAAATCTGTTTATGGTCATGAGGTGCAGTGTGCACAGGAAGAAAGGATAGATAAAAGAGAGTCGAGAGGGTGCCTGTTTGAAGTGCGTTGCATTGTTAACCTGCAAGCAGGTGATCAGAGTAACAGATTTGGCTATTTACCTAACTAGTGTTAGAGTCAATTGTGCGCCTCTTTGGCGTGCGTGGCATTGTAAATCTGTTTACGGTCATGAGGTGCAGTGTGCACAGGAAGAAAGGATAGATAAGAGAGAGTCGAGAGGGTGCCTGTTTGAAGTGCGTTGCATTGTTAACCTGAAAGCAAGCAATAAAGAATGAATGTTTATGGTCATGAGTAGCAGTGTGCAAAGAAGGAAGGATAGAAAATAGAGAAAAGCGAACGCTTGTTCGATGTACGTTGCATTATTATGATCAACAGCATCAACAACAAGAACATACAGATTCGTGGAGTTCTGTGAACAAGGGATGCAAATTTTCCTACGCAGCAGCAGCAGCAGCGGCAGGATCAATACGTTGATCTTTATGACTGTGTGAATGAGAGGATCAGTTTTAACTATTTAACCAATTAGTGTTAGTGTCAAGTGTGCTCCTGTTTTAAGTACGTTGCGCTGCACACGTACATTGATATTGTCAACAGCAACAACAACTACAACCTTCGTGGGGGCGTTATGTGTGCAAGGGTGGGAATTTTCTTTCGCAGCGGCAGCAGCAGCAAGATCAACACACTGTTTTTAAACAAGTGAATTGATACTTATACATTTAGATTATAAAGAGTTAGAGGGAGAAGTGTTTAGAGAGTGGGGAGTGTTAGAGGGGGAGAAGGTTGTAGAGAGGTGGGAAAGTGCTTAAAAGGGAGAAGGTGTGTTATAGGTATCACCGTCCGTGAGGTTCAGTGAGCAAAGTACATTGCCTATGAAACTATTAAATGCTAGAGTCAAGTGTGCACAGGTTTACTTAGCTACAAGTTAGTAGATAAGAGAGAGAGAGAGTCAACTGTGAGCAGGTTTCTTAGCTACGAATAAGTAGATAAGAGAGAGTCGAGAGGGCACCTGTTTGACGTGCGTTGTCTTGCACACCTGCAGGCAAATCATTAACAATGAATGTTTATGTTTATTGTGAGAACCAGTGATCAAAGAATAAAAGGATTGAGACAAGATTGTGCTTTTTTGAAGTACGCTAGTCAAAGGACAGTACATTCGTAGGCCGCATTGTTATGATCAAAAGCAACACCATCAGCAACAACAACTAAAACCTTCGTGGGGGCGTTATGTGTGAAATGATGGGAATTTTCTCTCGCAGCGGCAGCAGCAGCAAGATCAACACACTGTTTTTAAACAAGAGTATTGATACTTGTACATTTAGATTATAAAGAGTTAGAGGGAAAAGGTGTAAGAGGAGGAGTGTTAGAGGGAGAAGGTGTAAGACAGGGAAAGGATAGAGGGGGAAAGTGTTAGAGGGAGAAGGAAAGAGTTAGAGGGGGATAGTGTTAGAAGGATACTGTGTGCCAGAAAGTGTTAGAGGGAGGAAGACTTAGAGACAAGTTTGTGCATGCTTGATTGTGCTTTTTTGAAGTACGCTGGTCAAAGGGCAGTACATTCGTAGGCCGCATTGTTATGATCAAAAGCAACACCAACAGCAACAACAACTACATCCTTCGTGAGGCTCATTGAACAAGGGATGGAACTTTTCTTACGCAGCAGCAGCAGCAGCAATGTCGATACGTTGAGCCTTATGGTTGTGATAATGACAGGATCAGTTTTTGCTATTCAACCAATTAGTGTTAGAGTCAAGTATGCTACTGTTTTAAATACATTGCTCTGCACACGTGAATTGTTATTGTCAACAGCAACAACAACATCCTTCGTGGGGGGTTATGTGTGCAAGGATGGGAATTGTCTTTCGCAGCAGCAGCAGCAGCAAGATCAACACATTGTTTTTAAACAAGAGTATTGATACTTGTACATATAGATTATAAAGAGTTAGAGGGAGAAGGTGTGAGAGGGGGAGTGTTAGAGGGAGAAGGTGTAAGAGGGGGAAAGGATAGAGTGGGAAAGTGTTAGAGGGAGAAGGTGTTAGATACGAATAAGTAGATAAGAGAGAGTCGAGAGGGCGGCTGTTTGACGTGCGTTGCCTTGCACACCTGCAGGCAAAACATAAACAATGAATGTTTGTGAAAACCTGTGATCAAAGAATAAAAGGATTGAGACAAGATTGTGCTTGTTTGAAGTACGCTAGTCAAAGGGCAGTACATTCTTAGGCCGCATTGTTATGATCAAAAGCAAAACCAACAACAACAAGAACAACATCATTCGTGAGTGTTATGTAAGCAAGGGATGGGAATTTTTTCGCAGCAGCAGCAACAAGATCAACACAAGAATATTGAGACTTTCAGATTTAGTTTGAAATATTATAGGGGGAAGTTGTAAGAGGAGGAAAGTGTTAGAGGGAGAAAGAGAGAGTTAGTATTAGAGAGAGTAGGTGTTAGAGGGGGAAAGTGTTATAGGGGAAAGTGATCCTGCTTGTATTATTATATTAAAACACGCTCCGTTATGCGATTCTATACACGAGCGTCTATGAAATGCAGGTGGTATGTTTATTGATTGTCCCTCCTTCTAACGCACACCCAACTTATTCGCTACTTACGTTTCTAACCTTTATTTGCATATATCTGTTTTGATTATTGCACTGACTTCTGTTACTTTTATAGAGCTAATTAGTTAATTAATTAATTAATTTAATAAACCAATGAACATTTTTTATGTTGGTGTACTTTTTTAAGAAACCATCAAATTATGTTTTTCTTATGGGTATGTTTTAATTTTATTTCATGTATATATATATTTTTTTTTTTAATAGATTTTTGTAGTATGTTAAATTTAAGATTTATATTAAGCTTGTTCCGTTGAGGGATTTAGCAAACACAAACACCAAACATTAAGATTAATGACAAGCCGGTAGAACACACAAGTCATACTCCATGATTTTGTTTCGGCTTTATAAAATGATTTTTTAAGTCAATATTATAAGCCTTAGTTCTAGTACTCACTTGAAAGCTTAACGAAGTTCGTGTAGCTGGTATAATAAATCATGTTTTAACAAACTAATTTTGATCTTAAAATTTGTACTTTATCGTTTATTGAGATTATTGTTATTATTATTTTATTAATCCACATATATTGGATTTCGTTCTATCTCAGTAATAATTTATTTTGCTTATACTTTCTTTAAATTCCTTAAGGTAATCTTTTAGGCTTATCAAATAATCATTTCCTTAACTTTCCCTCTGCTCGCTTTAAGATTTTCATCAAATGACACTTTTCATATTTAAGATATCCGTCAAACTATTTCTTATACTCAACTAAAATTATTTCATGAAACTCACATATCAAATCAATTTCTAAAATAAAGAAAATGAAAACAGTAAGATGTTCTTAGCAGCTTGATTTTTTTTTTATAAACGGGTTTTACCAGCTCTTTCTCAGTATGCTACCTACGATAAAAATGTATAAAGAATGTGTTTTGTACTCATTTACTGACTTCAAAAATTCTTCTATTGACGTTGTATGATAACCTTTCTTAATTTGTGTTATATTTAATCGTTTTCTTCAACTTAGTATTCTACAGATTTTTAAACATTTTATGTTATGTAGTTAGCTATTTTGACTAGGCTTTACGCTTAAAACGAGATAGATTGTATTATTGTCCTTAACAAGCTAACTTAATTTTAACAGGGAAATCGATCGGACATTGATTTTTTATTTATAATTGATTGCTTTAATATATTTCAACTGTCAACCTATGTACATTTCTACTCTTTTAGTGATTATGTTAGATTTTTATATTTCCAAACTCATTGCTTGAACTTACAAAATTTCGTTACTAATTTCTTATAATTGATGGATGGTAATATTTTATTTCATTATTCTCCCCATTTTTCTTGCATTTAATAAGGAAGTGCATTGAACTAGCTTGTCAGTTCGAGACATGAGCCTTACACTGTTTCGAAAAGTATGAATACGTTAAATGTTTTAATTTAAGGGTTAAGTATCTATTAGATGCCATGTTATTAGGGCGTATTTATTCATATAATTATTATAATTATTTCTTAAGGAGACTTATTTTCTTTAGTGCTCAAAACTTATTGTCGCTAAAGGATTTATTTTTTCATGATCTGAGTTATTTATTTAATTCGTGAAACCATTGTATTGTGATTTTTTATTCTTGAACCTTTGCATAAATATTGAATTTGGATGGCAAAATACGGTTGTGATGTACTAAAGCTCGAGATGACTTGAGAGTCGGTATTTTGCAAAACGGGCGGTAGAGTACTTAAAATTTTTAATTGTAGTGTGTGTTTTTAAAATAATGTACTTTAACTATCACCGGAATGGTTTATGCCCACTAAATATTGATATTTTCGGTTTTTTTCTTCCTTTGTATTAGTCGTTTTATACACCCTAGCTCTTGATACTGTTTTTTGATTTTAGTAGAGTGTTTGATTTTATTGCATACTGTTTGTGGAGGAGGCTCCAAATAATAAGATTTGGTTTAATAATTGTATAGTAAGATTTATTTTTCTTTTTTTATGTTGGTAATGCAATAGTTGTATGTTTAACTAATAAGAAGAGCGCAAGCAAGTCATTTGCAATAATTTTCACTAACTTAGGATTCATGGTCTTAAGACCGTTTAGACTTCAAGTAGTAAGTAGTAAGCAGTTTTGCTAGACTATATTCTGTTATGATTCTTGTGGGTTATAATTCGTACATTGAAAGAGCGAGATAAAGCTGTTCTTGTTTAGGTCCACAATCTATTTTCTTGGTCCATTTTCCTTTACATATAATACGGCAGGGAGTAAGATTTAAAAGTAGTATATCATTCCATTGCTATTTAATTTTTATTTTATTCTTTTATGTTATTTGACTTTATATATTACCTTTAAATTTAAGGGTTTTGCCTCTCAATTTTTGAACCGAGTCATAGTATTTTTTTTTTTTTTTTTCTGTGCTGCATAAACGAAAGCATGCTTGATCCCAGATATGTTTATTCTTAATCAATATGTAGATCAACACCGTAGGCTTTCAAGTACTATATGTCTGTCTCTATATTTTATCAGCTTTTAGGTATTGAGATTAAATTTTGCTCAGAATCTAATCGCTGACTTAAACACATGAGTGTTACAACTTTCACACTTAAGGAGCATCAGATCTTTTCGTTTCAAAGTGTTTACTATTTGACGCTTTTAAGAACAATTTGCTTGCCTGAGCTAGGTAGGTTATACAGTTAAAACAATTAGTGGAAAGACGGAACTGTCTTATAGAATTTCTTCAAAATTATTAGTTGGTTCTTTCCGTTTCGCATTTTATCACGCACTTTGAGATTATTATATTACTTAATGGAATGTGCTCTATGTTCCTGATTGTTTGCTGATTATTGTTCATAATTATTATTTTGTTTATTTATTTCTGTTGCATCTCATATAGTATTTTTCCCTTATGTTTCTTTTTTATTGCGCTCCACTTCTAAACTTACTTTAATAATTTTCGATGTTTCCTACAATTTATATTCAATCGTCCTTTATTTGACAAAAACTGGGCTGTTAAAAACGGAAGCCAATTAATCTATCAAACTGATGGAAGGGAATAGTTGTGTTTATTTTTCATTTAAAAATAAAAATAGGCTGTTATACGGGTACACAAAATATTTACTTATATTAAATTAAAAGTACTGTCACTGTTTACGACAGCCTGGGATCCTAAAGAGACTCAATCGCTCACCATCATCACTTGACACCCCACCCTCCCATACGACGAAGCGATCCTCACCTGGACCATCAATCGTACACACATAATTAACTTTTACCTATATAATGTACGGTTTGCATGTAGGCGCCTTATTTGAATAGTATTTCATTGTTCTACTCTGTACCGATTTTGGATCCCCTGATTTATATTATTTCCAGCTACTTTCCAAGGCTCACACCTTTAACTTTTAACACACCAGCCCACAAAACATATAATTTGGATATAAAAACATTAGACAGCGACATCAAGCACCAAGAGCTATTAAAAAAATTTATAAAGTATTCGGAGGAAATTTGATCGAACAATGTAACACCCAAAATATTTATTATGGTTTACATTAAATCGTGAAGTCATAATCGAGTCTACTACGTACTTCACATTTTTCCATGAGTTGTTCCCATCTAAAACCCCTATCAATTTATCCGTTTTTTCTTATTATTATTTTTTCAACCAAGTAAGTGCGTACCTGTTTTTTCAATTTTATCTCTCTAGAAAATGTCTGTAAGTTCGGTAGCCTCACAGTCATTCAATATGTTTGTTATAGGTATTTCTATTATTGTACATTTTATGTTTTCCGGTTTGGTGAGTAGCTCTTCTCAATTAAGTATTATGTTTGCTTATACACACATAATCATTTATTTAGATTTTTGTCTGACTAATAAAAATGTCTTAAAATCTTTTAAAAATTTAAGGATTTACTTTTATGTATGGAATTTTAGCTGTCCTATTATATCGCTGATTGTTCTAACTAAACAAACTAAACAAGGAACAAATTTTACTGTCTTAGAACAACATATCAACCGTATTAAAGGCTAAGAAACCCTCAACTCATCATAAATACTTGATCTCGTACAGTTTCCATGTCCGGTGGAAGAGTCATAGAACTAGAAGGGGGGCACAACAGACCTCTCAGTTACCAAATCATTCATCGACGATTAAGGTTTATACAGGCAGAAGACATATTATTCTATTATTGATTCCCCTTTATGTTTAATTTTTTTTATTAAAAAGTTGTTACTATTCTACTGACTTTTATTGATTTTTTATTAATTTTGTATTATCTTGTCGGAAATTTAATTTCCGTTTGTTTTTCTTCACAAAGTAGTTTACATCTGTCAGCAATGTCAATTTTTTTTTTCTAAAAAATTTTTGAGATTCGAATCTATTTTTTTAAAGCCAACAAAAGTACTGACGCAATACTGCTGCGTTTTGTACTATAACTTGAATTTAACATTTAAATGAAAGAACAAGTCCACAATCGTGGCGATTAAAAACCGGGACTTAAAAGTACGCTGTTGAACAGAGTAAAGTACTCCTTGCAAAGTGAGGCAGCGGTGGCCATCTGACGTTTCCAGGAAAATATTTTCTCTTTCAACTCCAATTCTAGAACTCATACAATAACCTTGAAAAGAGGTAAGCCCAAAATACATGCAACTAGTGGCAGTTTTGCTGATAAAAACACATTTTTTTCGGTTTTAGAAACCGGTGCTGCTCATTTTTTCTAGCAGAAATTCAGTTGTTCAATGCCATCCATCCGATCCACTTCAATGTAATCGATGTGGCTACTCTCAACATTTTTTGAGTATACTTTTCTAGCTGCTGCATACACTCATTAGAAATGTCTCTAGAAATTATGCCCAGAAATTATTTCTAGCGTTTTTTTATATGGAGTTTGACACAACTAGAAATATTTCTAGTTCCTGCGTACTAAGCTTAAGGGTATAAAAATTGTCAACAATGGGCCAAAAATCACAACACAAAAATCATAGCCGGAGGAATCACCGGTTTTCAATCCACAACCAAGATGGGATACATGCAACTAAAACGAACAACATATGGAAACAATACAGTTTGTTACATTAAGAATTACTTTAAATGCCAGAAAAACCTAGATAACAGCGGGGACGACTAAAATACTTACTATAGTGTAAAGACTATAACATAATACCAAAACACCTACAAGGCAAAACGACTGCACTACAAAAGTCGTTTCTACTAAAAACCGTAAAATTAGAGATCAAAGAAACACAACGTAGCATACATGTCGTAGAACTGCTGTTAAGAATACTGTTAGAGTTAAGTTACATAGACACATCAGAGTTAAGAGTACTGTTAGTGATAAGTCACGTAGACACGTCAGCGTTATGAATACAGTTAGTGTTAAGTAACGTTTTAATAAATGAAAAAGGAAACGGGAGTATGCATCATGAATTGGTAGATACACAAAGGCGAGGTCCGAGAGAGATAGCTATACGGACTGAGTGTGGCGCGGAAGAAAGAAGAAGAAAGTTAGTGTGAACGAAGTGATAGACGAGAACGCACGCGACTCACTACGCTTTCGAAAAGAAGAAAGTACAAGCAATATAAGAAACATGGAAATACCAATATTGCCTCGGCTCCTACATACACATAATAAACAAAATACAGACGCTTACTATTCACAAACTAAAAGACATACTTAACGAACAAGACCTGGACAAATTGGAATCCAGATGAGAATACGATAAAAAAAAAAAAAACGGAAAAATCTAAAATACAAGTGCAGGAAAAACTAAACATTAAATTAAATGAGGAATGGTTCATAAACCAAACGGACGTACGTTTTCCTAGAGAAAGCAAATGGCTGCTCTCACTCGGACCTAAATTTGCATTACCAATAATAAAAGAGAACGTATCACCAATACACGTAATATCATATTTAGAACAAGGGATACAAATTATCAAAGATGAAAAACCGAAGGATGCTGCGAGAGGAAAGCTTACAGGCGCTATACACAATTTCAAACACAGCAGAAGACCAGACCAAAAAGATAAAGCTATCCTAACAATAGCAAAAAATACTGAGAATTTAATTATGGAAAATAAGGACAAAATAATGATCACACAGGCAGATAAAAGGAACAAAACTGTAGTTATGTATTAAAAAGACTATCATGACAAAATGGAAAGCCTATTGGAGGAGAGAGTGAGAAAGGATCCAACACAACTACTTATAAGGAAAAACGACACTATTGTAAATGACCTATACAAACAAAACTATATAGATTACAAATTAAAAGCGACACTATTCTGTTCAAGTGTTCACGCTCCCAGATTATACGGATTACCGAAAATACATAAAAAAGACACACACCTAAGACCAATAGAATCATCAATGAACGTACCATGTTACAACCTGGCAAAACATATAGGCAACATTTGAATACAAATATATACATAATATATAAAAATATATAAATAATATAACTTCAAAACAATACAATATGCTGAACGCGGTACAATTAAAAGGAAGACTTAAAAACGAGAAAATTGAAAATGATGATAGACTCGTATCGTTCGACGTGGTATCATTATTTACAAAATCATAAGCACAGCAATACAAACCATAATGGGAAGATGGACGGAATTTACAGAACATACACAGATACTAAACATTTTTGGTATGCACATGGGCAACCCCCACCATAGCGAACATTGTACTAGACAAGATATAAGACAACACAATACAGGACTACAGGACAGCCAAAAATAACATACACATTAAAAATTAATATAAGTACGTAGATGACATCATATGCATATTAAAAGAAAAGGATGCACAACACGTACTTGACACACTCAATAAGCAACACATATGTAAGAATAAAATTTACAATGGAAAAGGAACTGAACAACAAAATTGACACGGAACTAAAAAGAATTAGCGAAAATATCGGATTCAAATGGTATACCAAGACGATCGCATCCAATATGATTATGAGTTTCCACTCACACCAACCTATGAGCCAAAAAATAAACACTGCAAAAGAATGGTCACAAAAGCATACACACCGAGCGACGAACCACACAGGCCCGAAATATATATAAAATTAAAACCAATATTATTAAAGAACAGCTACCCGGAACGATTAGTGGACAACATAATACTAGAAATCACAAAGGAAAATAACAAAATCTTAAAAGCACAAAACAAAAATTTGGACTAACAAATGAACCAATAAGTGAGCATACCTTATATAGAACATTAATCTAATAAACAAAAACTCTCGAAAATTATGCCAGCTGATGCTACCAAACACCTAACATATGCATATAAAGCGCACAAAAATACACGCACGTTAACGAATGCGAAAGACCAGTTCGACAAGGAACAACAACAAAACTTCATCTACCAAATCAGCTGCATGGGAAGAGAGGGTGAGCGATGGAACGGGGCTTATATCGGGACAACCAAAAGAGCGTTTGGAGCGAGACTCAACGAGCAATGGGGGGATGCAAAAAAAAGGGAAAAATTACCACAGCTCTTGCACAGCACACAACAACAACAGGTAAAGGCCTATTTACTCTTGACTTAACTTAACTTAACTTAACGTAGCTTAACGTAACTTAACTTAAGGAATGTATGCGTTTACTCTCAACTTAACTTAACGTTAGAAATCAGTGTGTCAGTGCTGTAGAATTATGTAAGCAGTGCTGTTAAACAAAATAAAATATATTGACCGCTCGTTGGCGCATTTTGAATACAACGTTGCTACCAAGTTCTTTGGCAGTTGCAGTCCAAACTGCTCTTTTTTAATGTCATTTTTAAAGTCTATTGTCTTTTTATCATAAATCAAACTATGATTTTCAATAAAATTTATAAGATTATGCTCATCCATTTCAATATTTGAATTTGTAAACAGCGCTTAACGTTTTGCAACACAGTTTTTGATCAGCTGTTTGATTTACACATTAATCAACACTTTTCAACTTAAGAACTTAACGTAAGAATCTGCAACCTGCAGGTTCAGAATTAAGTTAAGTTACGTTAAGTTGAGAGTAAACGCTAACATTGACAGCCATAAGGCAGTTTGAGTCAGCTGACTCTTACGTTAAGTTAAGTTAAGTTAAGACTAGAGTAAATAGGCCTTAACACAGCTGACTTCGAAAACGCTAAGCTGTTGGACATTGAACGGAGAGAAAGAACGAGACTGACTTTAGAAAGCTTACGAATACAACAAAGCAGCATGAACACTGTAAACCGCAAAGAAGACATAGAACAGACAAACAAAATTTATTCGACAAAAATTACAGATGACTACAGCAGCAAACTTACAACACGGAAAAATTTTACCAATAGTGCTATTTTAATTTTAATTTATATGTGATGACAATGCTGCAATGTTTTTAGTGAAAAAGATGTATGTATGCGTGTATTCATAAGTGGATGTTTTTATATTTGTTTTTGTAGTTAAATTATAAAAAAGTAGAAACGTTGCAGTCGGACGCAGCCGACTGCGGCATACTCGTTACCAGTATTAAAACCGGTACAAAGAGGCCTGATTGCAAAGAGGTACGGATGCCAAGCCCACCCATCGCTTCCCTGCCCACACCTTTTACAAACTTTGAGCTTCAGCAAAGAGTGTATAATCTAGAGAGTGGGCAATTGGTAAGTATTATAAGTCGGGAGAGCCCGACTAGAAGATAACCTGAACCCAGTTCCAATAAAAGAATTAAATGTATAGTTGACTTTGGTATACTGACTTATCTTTAATCGATTAAATTCGAGATCTCCGCTGTTTCTTAACCGATTTGGACGAAATTTTCAGAAAAGTTCTATCCTACTCATTACGTCAACCCTCATTTTACATTTTCCAAATTCGATATTTTTTGTCATCGATTGCATGTGTATATCAGAAACCAGAATAGTTATTGATAATTTGAAGCAAACTTGCTCTGTTCATGGTAACGGAAAACTTATATACAAAATCTGAAGTCTCTAGCTTTTGTAGTCTCTGAGATCCACGCGTTCATACAGACGGGCAAACAGACATGGCTATATCGTCTCGGCTGTTGATGCTGATCAAGAATATATATACTTTATGGGCTCGGAGATGCTTCCTTCTGCATGTTACATACTATTGCACAGAACCATTATTCCCTTCTTTAGCCGTTTTATGGGTCAAGGATATAAAAAAGCAGTAAGCCTTAAGTGTTAGGGGGCGCGATAGCGGATAGCATTTTCAGCCGTTTTTGTTTCAGTTGCCCTTGCACTCAGCAGCCCGTAAAAATTTTTCACTTTATAAAATAACAAAATTCTAGACAAGCAGGCCCAGCAAGAAGTGAAACACTGACAAATTTTTACAAAGTGGTTGCCGCTGGCCTGCCGCTTGTTGAACACTTGAGAGCGGAACCCTGAGACGATGTAACTGTAAAGGCTCTTTTTAACAATTGCAGTACGTTGTTATTTAAAGGTCTTTTTATACTCGATACCGAAGGTAACTAGTTTTGTGCAATGTCCGTCATGGTGTCTGTCCGTCTGTCCGTCTATCCGTCCGTATGTATGCAAGTTTTTTCCACACCCTTCAAGCTAGAGACTTGAAACTTTCCAATTCTCTTTATCTATGGGATAGTAAATTAAAGTGTCAAGATGGGGGTTCTACGATAACTGGGGGGCTGGCAAATCGATAAATTCGATAACTCAAAACCGATAAATCCACATATTTCGCACATCCTTACAGCTAGAACTACCAAATTTGGTAAGAAGATAGCTACTAGCAACCCCCAAAAAACTGCATCAATAATTTTGGAGCCACGCCCCCCATTCCGCCCCCAGCCCCCCCGAATTTTAAAGTCAAAAAAGCATATATCTCCCTCAGTTTTTGAGCTATAGCCACCAAATTTGGTGCCAAGATAGGTGATGATGACCCCCTAAAAACTGCATCAAAAGTTTGGATGCCACGCCCACCGACACTGCCCTAGCTACCCCCATCCACCCCAACGCTTCGTCAAAAACGGGAATGCGTGTATCTTCCAGAGTTGTGGAGCTAGAGCTTCCAAATTTGGTGGGAAGATAGCTAGTAGCGATCCCCAAAAAACTGCATCAAAGTTTTGGAGCCGCGCCCACCCATTCCGCCCCAGCCCCCCCGCATTTTGAAATCAGAAATGGCTATATCTCCCAAAGTTTTTGAGCTAGAGCCACCAAATTTGGTGCCAAGATAGGTGATGATGACCCCCTAAAAACTGCATCAAAAGTTTGGATGCCACGCCCACCGATCCTACCCTAGCCGCCCCCATCCACCCCAACGCTTCGTCAAAGACGGGAATGCGTGTATCTTCCAGAGTTGTGGAGCTAGAGCCACCAAATTTGGTAGGAAGATAGCTGGCAGTGACCCTCAAAAATCTGCATCAAAGTTTTGGAGCCAAGCCCACCCATTCCGCCCCCCTTTCCCCACTATTTACAAACTTTCAGCTAGAGTCACCAAATTTGGTATGAAGGTAGCATTTGACATTCCACAAGGATCTGCACCAAAAATTTGGATGCCACGCCCAAACATACCGCCCCCAGCCCCCATTTCCCCATTTTATACAAACTTTGAGCTAGAGTCACCAAATTTGGTATGAAGGTAGCATTTGACATTCCACAAGGATCTGCAGCAAAAATTTGGATGCCACGCCCAACCATACCGCCCCCAGCCCCCCTTTCCCCACTTTATACAAATTTTGAGCTAGAGTCACCAAATTTGGTATGAAGGTAGCATTTGACATTCCACAAGGATCTGCAGCAAAAATTTGGATGCCACGCCCAACCATACCGCCCCCAGCCCCCCTTTCCCCACTTTATACAAACTTCGAGCTAGAGTCACCAAATTTGGTATGAAGGTAGCATTTGACATTCCACAAGGATCTGCAGCAAAAATTTGGATGCCACGCCCAACCATACCGCCCCCAGCCCCCCTTTCCCCACTTTATACAAACTTTGACCTAGAGTCACCAAATTTGGTATGAAGGTAGCATTTGACATTCCACAAGGATCTGCAGCAAAATTTGGATGCCACGCCCAACCATACCGCCCCCAGCCCCCCTTTCCCCACTTTATACAAACTTTGAGCTAGAGTCACCAAATTTGGTATGAAGGTAGCATTTGACATTCCACAAGGATCTGCAGCAAAAATTTGGATGCCACGCCCAACCATACCGCCCCCAGCCCCCCTTTCCCCACTTTATACAAACTTCGAGCTAGAGTCAACAAATTCGGTATGAAGATAGCAATTGACATCCCACATAGATCTGCGCAAAAATTTGAATGCCACGCCCAACCATACCGCCCCCAGCCCCCCTTTCCCCACTTTATACAAACTTCGAGCTAGAGTCACCAAATTTGGTATGAAGATAGCAATTGACATCCCACATGGATGGGCATCAAAATTTTTAATACTGGTATCGAGTATACCGCAGTCGGTTGCGTCCGACTGCAACGTTTCCACTTGTTTGGTATAAAGATAGCAATTGCCATTCTACGTAGATCTGCATAAAAAATATTTTATGCCACGTCACTCGTACCGCCCTGAGCCCACCTTCCCGCACCTTTTTATACCCTTAACCCATGAAATGGGTAAATAAGGGTATAATGGTTTTGTGCAATAGTATGTATCAGGCAGAAGGAAGCATCAACGACCCCATAAAGTATATATATTCTTGATCAGCATCAACAGCCGAGACGATATAGCCATGTCCGTCTGTCCGTCTTTCAGTCTGTCAGATTCAGATTTTGTATTTAAGTTTTCCTATACTATGAGCAGAACAAGTTTGCTTCAAATTATCGATAGCTATTCTAGTTTCCGATATACACATGATATAGATAACAACAAATATCGAATTTGAAAAATGTAATTATGAGGATTGAAGAAATGGGTAACGATAGAACTTTTCTGAAAATTTTGTCCAAATCTGTTAAGAAACACCGGAGATATCGAATTTTATCGCTTGAAGCTAAGTCCTTATTCCAAAGTCAATTCTAAATTTAAATTACATATTTATTGCAACTGGGTTCAGGGTATCTTCTAGTCGGGCTCTCCCGACTAGAGAATTCTTACTTGTTTAAATTTTGAGCTAGTCACCAAATTTGGAAGGAAGATAGCTTGTGGCATCCCAATCTGCATCGGAGAATCTATAAGGCAGCGTACACCCCTGACGCATCCGTACCTATTTGCAATCAGGCCTCTTTTTACCGGTTTTAATACTGGTAACGAGTATACCGCAATGGTTTGCGTCAGACTGCAACTTTTCCACTTGTTTTATACTCGATACTGAAGGTAATGAGTATATTGGGTGTATACCATGTCCCTCGTGGTGTCTATCTGTCTGTCCGCCCGTATGTGCGGAACTTTATCTTCATCTATGACAGGGAAAGATAGAGTGACAAGATTGGGGTTCTACGATAACTGGAAGACTTGCAAATCGCTAAAATTCGATTCTCAAAGTATTCTGCTGCCTCCTACGTCCGACTGGATATGGTGTTACATTTCAAGCGAGACAGTTTGGAGAGTTTAAACATACTGAAAACCTTAAAATCACGCTACTTAGTAGGTCTATATTATATTAAGCAAATTCTAAAATAGGCAGCGTAACCAGCGCTCAATTTCTATATAAAAAATAAAATTGATCTTGTTTTGCAGTCCTGTGTTATCACACGCATACTTGCGCTCCTCTCTCTCTGCACCAAGTTTCAACTTGCCTTACCCCATAGAAAAGTGTTTTCCTTTTCAAAATGACTTGTATAGGTGTGTCCGTAATCTGCAACGTTTTAACTTGTTATACATTTATGAAATGAATACAAATCATAAATAGTTTTGTGCAATCATATGAAGCACCCAAAAGAAAGCAACAGCAGTCGAGTCGTTAAAGCAGTGCTGTTCTGTCTGTATGAACGCGTTGATGCCAAAGACTAAAAGAGCCAGACACACCAGATTTGAACAAAATTACATGCAGGTCAAATTTGTTTTAATTGATCCGAACAACAGAGACAACGAAGGCTAATAATGCAGACATTATCTATTACGCGTGCTTTCACACACACACACACAGACACACAAATATAAACAATTTCTACAGGGAATCTCCTTGACGAGCTTTCTTGAAACCTTTTTTATGTTTTTATTGTAATAATTTTTGAGTTTAGGTGAATGCGATTATATCGAATGGGATGACCCATGTAGTCTGTCAGCTTTAAACTTGCCTAAACTGGAGCATGTCCTGACCAAAGTTGGATGAAATGCCCGTGTCTGGGCATCGAAAAACAGCTTAAGCAAAAATAAAATCCTGCCCATATAAATCTCTTAAAAGGGAGTCACTTCAATTGACTGAAAGCTGCTTATGTAAATAATTGAAAGCTCTCCTGCGCATTAGTGGCCGAGGCGATTCCTGGCATACATTTTGTCGAGGAAGTTTTCGCTGACTTAATTATACACAATTAAATGCTTATGCAATTTGACTTTTATATCAAAAAGAATATATGTGGGAAATAATTTGAAAATATTTATGCAACGCCTTTATTTTCAAGTAGGACAATCGCAGTCGAAGCAACCGCCTCCTTAATACTCTGATACCAGTATTTAAACATATGGTAAATAGTAAGTTTGCAAAGGGGCTATGGGCCGGGTGATGTGTGCGTGGTTTACCAAATTTGGTGACTCTAGCACAAAAACTGTGAAAATCCTTATTTTGAAAGCAGGTGGCTGAGGGCGATGGGGGTAGGCTAGGCATTAAACCAATTCAGATCTTTGCCTAGAAACGATGCACGCATTATTGTTTTTAAAGAGGCGGTGAGGCGAAGGGTGCGGCATCAACATTTTAATTTATTTATTTAATTAAATATTAGCTATGATACATTTAATAGTTAGTAATATTATAACTAATAGTGCAATAGGGGAAAAACTAGTAACAAGACCTTAGACCCTATCGTGTTGTCATGTTAGACCCCATTTACACGCTGAAGTTTTTTCGTGAATTTTCTCTCTGAATCTTTTGTTTGATGGCAAGGGGAGTAGAGGTGTAAAAATTCAAGCAAAAATTAACTACTTGTTAAGTCTTGAATTTTTCTTCTAATTTTGCTTTGCCTTAGTCCGATAGAATGTAAACACAGAGTTGCACAGTGTTTGATGTGAAAATTAAAGTTATTGATACGAAAAATCGCTCAAGCATGTATTAGCGCAAATAGTAAATATATTGTTTTGGCTTATAAATTATTAATAGAAATGTTATGGAAGAAAGAATTAATTGAACTGGTGTTAACTGTGTCTGTTTATCGACCATAAATTTAAACCAGAGTTGCATTTTCAAAGGAAAAAATTCACTGAAAAACTTCAGCGTGTAAATGCGACCTGAATTCCGAAGAAGTTTTTAAACAAAATGAAAAAAACTTAATGAAAAAACTTTAGCGTGTAAATGGGGTCTTATATGTCATTAAATATGTTGCAATTTCTTAAAAATTATGAGATTCTATCGAAGTTGTTTTTGTTTATAGTATAAAGTACAGAAGATGGCGGTTGGTTGTGAAAAATAGAGCGCCGGATATTATCAAATTTGGGGCAGAAGTCAAGTATGTGGGTTGTGGTTAAGTCCTGTCCACAATGTTGACAGGTGGGCCAAGAGTTGCCAGAAAGGAGGTAGGCGTGAGTAAGTTAGCAGTGTCCCATGCGCAGCTGGGAGAATGCGGTGGTGCTTGTGCGGCCGCAATCTTTTGGAAAGTTAATCTTCTCTCGAGTAGAATTTGGTGCTTTGTATTTGTGTTGGAAAGAAAGAAAGAGAAGTCAAGTATGTGGGTTGTGGTTAAGTCCTGTCCACAATGTTGACAGGTGGGCCAAGAGTTGCCAGAAAGGAGGTAGGCGTGAGTAAGTTGGCAGTGTCCCATGCGCAGCCGGGAGAATGCGGTGGTGCTTGTGCGGCTTTTGGAAAGTTAATCTTCTCTCGAGTAGAATTTGGTGCTTTGTATTTGTGTTGGAAAGAGTTCCAGTATAGTGCTTGTAGCTGTTTCAGGGTCGTGTTGATTGCTCTCTGATGATCTTTTTCGATGCAGGGTATGAAGGTATATAGGGGCGACTGTGATGCGAGTTGGGCAGCCTCGTCGGCAGATTCGTTTCCGGATATTCCTTTGTGGCTAGGAACCCAAAAGATTTTAATTTTGGCTGGTGCTTTGATGCAAACATCCCATTAATAGCTTCCATTGAAGAAAGGCTGTCCGTACAGATGACGAATCGTTCTTTTTGCCATTGGGCAAATCGAGCTGCATGAAGGAAGGCCGTTGCTTTTGCTGAAAACACCGAGCAATAGTCAGGAAGCCAGCCGTCTGATATAGTCGCACCTGATGTATCAACGCAGGCGAATGCAGTTACGTTTTGGTTCTTAGTTCCGTCGGTGAACAACCAATTCCAGGTCCCAATGCGTAGTTTGGATGACTCTTCTGCGAAAGCGCATCGATAGACTTCACTAGGAGTGGACTTTTTTGATGTTATCGCAGTGTAGTGATGAGAGATGAAGACCGTAGTAGCCAGGGGGGGGGGGGGGGGGGGGGCATTGAGGTGTGTTACTGGTTGGCGGAGAAATTATGTTTTAAGTTCCTTGCATAACGATGCACAGCCACGTAGAGTGGACGGAATTCTGTATTTTCTGTGGTGTTGCGTATTTTGGCGAAACTCAGTTTGAAGGTGCCGGTTGGGTGTGCAGTATAGTTTTGGGATTAGCTTGGCAGTGGCTTCTTTGATTACAGATTCAACGGAAGGCAAACCTGCCTCAGCCAAAATGCTTTTTGTAGGGGATGTTGGAAAGCCATTTATACTGCGTCGGACCGCAGTATGGTATGCCGGTGTAAATAGCTTTAAGTTGTACGCAGCACTCCACGCGATAATGGGGAGTCCATACTGGATTTTGGACACTATCAGGGCTCTTGTAACGTCTATAAGTGTATTTACATCGATAAGAGAGATTTTGCAACTTTGATATTTTATAATGTTCGGTTTTTTATATAAACTTTGTCTTAAATAAATGCAATGTTGCCTGAAGGCAAAATTAGATTTAAATAAAATACCTAATATCTTAAGATATGGAACACGTTCGATTATTGAGTTATTAAAGCAGAGACCATTATATGTACAGAAGTGTTTTTTACATATGTGTAAAGTTTTACATATGAGGGGGACAGAGTAGCCCCGGAGGACTGACCCCATGTCTCTATTTCATCTAAAATCTTGCAAAGAATTTTTTTTTTTTAATTGCTGGTCTTATTTATTGAATTTTTTCTAGTGAATTAGAAAACTAACAATAAGTATACAAATCTTATTAATAAATCTTAGCTAACAGTTCATTTTCTTTTTTGACTGTATTCTGAGTGCGCGTCCTTAAAAATCATCGCTGGGTCGGTAAGTCGTTACGAAGAAGACGGAATCGGCTGCGCAGCCTTGTGAGACCTCTCGCGAGATGATTTGTGTGCGATGAGAGCTTACTAAGATATTTAACTTTTTGTTCCGCTATTTCCTCCTTGACTGTTGAGATGTTTAAGTTTTTATGAATGTTTTCGTTTCGAACATACCACGGTGCCCCGGTAATGGTTCTCAATATTTTTGACTGGGCTCTCTGGACAATGTCAATGCTGCTGTTGCTAGCGTTCCCCCATAACTGGGAGCCACAGGTCCAGATTGGTTTTAGAACAGAGTTGTAAAGCAGGACCTTGTAGTCCAAACTAATGGAAGAGCGAGCATTGATGAGCCAATGGAGGCTATTGGCTTTCAGTTTGAGATGTGTTCTTTTAGCTTCAATCAGTCGCCGCCATGTTAGTCTTCTGTCTAAGTGTACGCCCAGATACGTTACATCGTTTGCTTTTGGAAGTGTGGTGTTGTTTAACGTGAGCGGTGGAAAATCTTGCCTGTTAAGGGTGAAAGTTACTTGCTTTCATTTTTGTTCGTTTACCTTAATTCGCCAATCTGATAACCATTTTTCTACGTTGACCAGATGAAGGGCTAGTTGCGCTGTTGCTTGTATTGGGCATCTGGAGCGGCTGAGAATAGCTGTATCATCAGCAAAGGTAGATGTTGTCAATCGGCTGCTTATTGGGATGTCTGCTGTGAAAAGCACGTACAGTGTTGGTCCAAGTACGCTGCCCTGTGGAACACCAGCTTCGATACTGTGTTCGTCAGACATTGCAGTGTTACATCTTACTACGAACTTCCCGTCGTATAGGTACGACTTAAGCAACTTATGTGTGTTGTTTGGGAGCATTGTTTTGATCTTATGCATTAGACCTTCCAACCAAACTTTGTCGAATGCCTGAGAAACATCCAGAAATATTGCAGTGCAGTATTCTCTATTTTCGAACGCGCTTCGTATCTCTGATGTTATTCTGTTAACCTGCTCAATTTTTATTACTGGACGTAGATGTACTAACGAACAGTACAGTCAAGTGGCCCAACGATACCAAGCACCGGCTTGTTAACGCGCGGACCCACGCACAAAGCGACCCACCTCCCGCCCATCCGACCGAGGGGCGCTCCGCTTATCGTGCGGTTACGATGATCGCGAACATGTAGACAAATGACACAAAACTAACTTTTTAAAAGAGCAAGTAGGAGTGGCACTGTGCATTAAGTGGGAAAGATCGTTATAAATAGAACACAGAATACGAAAAGGGTTATGAAGAGCATAATTAGAATTACAAGTTTGAAGAGCTATAGGTACAAAATTTCTAGTATTTCTAATAGGAACAGCAAAGTTAATTTGGTTAATTAATTCAGAAGAATCAATTTCACCATTAATTAATTTGTGAAAAAAGGAAAATGAAAGCATTATTCTACGATCACTCAGAGAAGGAAGATCTATTAGTAAAAGTCTACTACGATAAGACGGCAAATTATTGTTAGTGTCCCAGTTAAGACCTCTAAGTGCGAAGAGCAGAAATTGTTTTTGTACCGATTCTATTTTATTCTGATGAATTTCATATTTCGGAAACCATATACAAGATCCATATTCCAGAGTTTTTGTTAAGTAGGGATCGTTAAACTCCTTCGACCAGCGCTTAATGAACCCCAAGACACCAGATGCTCGATTGGAAATTGAAGAAATATGCTTGTCAAACTTAAGCTTTGGGTCCATAAGGATGCCCAAATCGTCAACCCATTCAATTCTATCTAGTGGTTTGTTGTCAAGAAAATAAATATTTAAAAAGGGCAAACATCTAAAAAATGACATTACTTTACATTTACTGTAATTAAGATTTAAAAAATTTACTTTACACCACATTTGAAAGTTGTCTAAATCTCTTTGAAGCTGTTGAGCAGCTAGGGGAGTTGCAGCTGACGTGCATAACTTTACATCATCAGCGTACATCAAAACCCGAGAGAACTTTATAACCGATGGAAGATCGTTTATAAACAAAATAAATAATAAAGGACCAAGATGACTACCCTGAGGAACGCCTGAAGTGACCTGAACCGTCTTGGAAACGGACCCTTTGAATAAAACCCTCTGAGTTCTAAGAGTTAGGTAGTCTTTAATCCAAAGAACTAGAATATTTGAAAAGCCCAAGAGTTCTAGTTTATGTATTAGGAGATGATGATCTACAGAGTCGAAAGCCTTACTAAAATCAGTATAAATAACATCAGTCTGCAATTTGTCCTGAAAACCCTTGATAACAAACGAAGTAAATTCTAACAAGTTAGTGGTAGTAGATCTTTGTTTCATAAATCCGTGCTGGCACTGTGAAATATTAGATTTACAAAGGTGTTGAAGATGGGAGGTTATTAATTTGTCAAAAATCTTAGGAATAGCAGACAACTTGGAAATACCCCTATAATTTTGAACATTAGATTTGTTTCCTTTTTTATGGAGAGGAATAATAAATGACTCTTTCCAAATTTTTGGAAAGGAGCCTAACTCCAGGGACAAGTTAAACACTTTAAGCAACGGCTTTAAAAGACCATGAGCGCAGTGTCTAAGCACACAGCTTGGCACTCCGTCAGGTCCTGGGGAAAATATAGGTTTCAAAACATGAAGATTATTTAAAAGTGAGTTTTCAGTGATTTTCAGTGATTTTCAGTCCAAAGATGCGATTCGAGCCATTAACCCGATAAGGGTAAGGCAAACCGACTTGAGATTGACATGAGCTATAAGTCGTTTGAAAAAATTGGGCAAATATATTTGCAATCTCCTGATCAGAATTGGCCTCCGTTTCCTCAAAGAATACTTCCGTTGGGAGTGTCGATGACCTACGCTTCGCATTAACAAAATCAAAAAATCGCTTTGGATCCTGCTGAAACTGTAATCTACACCGAGTCAGGTAATTCTTATAACATAGGTTATTTAAGATATCAAAACTGGCACGAGCAATCAAGTATGCAGAATAGGCTACCGATGAGCCGCTCTTTCTAAATCTCTTGTAGAGTTTAGATTTTCGATTTTTGAGAATTGTCAACTCTCGGGTAAACCACACAGGTTTGTTAGACCTGTTTAGCTCACCAACCGGGACACATAAATCAAATAAAGAATATAAGGTATTATAAAAAATACTGATTGCCACGTCCAAGTCGTCAGACTCGTAGAGGGGAGACCAGTCAGTTTGGGATAAAAGCAGAGCGAGTCCCTCAAAATCAGTTTTCCGAAAATGACGAACTCGATTCAAAGGCATCCTGAAATTGCAACGCGTTCGGGAAGGTAAATTAATCAACGCTCCAACGTAGGATGGTATAAGTCTTCGGGATAAGATATAGGCTGGGAACGGGAAACGGATGAAGATGATGAATCCAAAACAAAAATCAGATCAAGCATTTTATTGAGAGAATTTGGGATAGCATTAATTTGACTCAATGACATCCCAAGTAGGTCCATTAAAAATTCATTCGGGGCCGTGGGAGTCAGGGCACCAGAGTCAGGACAAGAAATCCAAGTAGCTTCAGCAATGTTGAAATCACCAAGAACTACAAGAAAATCACGATCAGAAAGCAAGGCAGAGACAGAATGAATAGCAGATAGATGTGTCTCATAGATAGAGAGATCAGAAGAAGGAGGTATATACGAACAAGTGATAAAAATGTTAATACCGCAAATGTTTAGCTTTACAGCAATAAACTCTATATCAAAAGAACTATCTAATACGACTTTTTCAGAAGGAAAGTCTACATTCACAGCAATAAGCACTCCACCACCACGCCGAAGAGTACGGTCCTTTCTGTAAATAGAATATGTACTACATAGAATTTCGGAATTGAGAATGTCTTGCCTTAACCACGTTTCAGTAAAGGCAATGACATGGAAGGGGAAAGAAAGACTATTAAGGTATAAACTAGTGAGTTTACTACAAAGACCTCTTACATTCTGATAGCCAAGTAAGAAGGAGGATGTTAGTTTTTTGAACTATCAGTTATTGGGAGAGTTACCTTAGAACCAACCACCGGAAGGGTAGATACAATCAGGGGCCGATTTTTTTTCCTTGCAGTATACTATTTCACAATTATGTGTTCTGGCCAAAATTCTTTGCAGCATATAGTGCAAAAATCTTGATTCGGAACACTGATTTTAAAAGACGAAATGTTCCGATCATAAGCAAATTTGAATTTCTCCACCGTGAAATTGGCATTCGATTTGGCCTTGATATAGACCTTGACATCATCTGATGTTAAATCAGGGGGAAGCCTTGAAACAAATATTTGTTTTTTTAGGTAGAACAGCAACAAATATATCCTCCACTGAGGCTGGTTTGGAAGACTCAGTCTCGGATAACTGAATATTTGGCTCTTTAAGTTTGATAGAGTTTTTTTGTTGATTACCATCAACACTACTAACCACCAAAGAAACCGAAGGATCGGGATCAGATAACACAATATCCATGGGAGTTATTGGTATATCATCTAAGTTCTCGATAATTTAAGTTGGAGGGACATGAAGATTTTTATTTACTTTATTTACTTTACCCTGCGGTATCGGAGCGTTTGGAGTATTTTCCGACATCACAGAGCCCGATAACTGCCCAACGTTGGCCTTTTTACGCTTTGGAGAATCCATTACGAGATTTTTCTCGTTAAGGTTTCTTTGAACCGATGAGAACTTTTCACACAGTTTATTCAACTGGCAGAAAATGCCCTCTAAGCCAAGTTGAGTATTTATAAAGCTTACAATGTCTTTTTTTTTCTCCAAACATGACCAACACGGCCACTCTAAATTAGTATCCTTCATGAGGTCTGAGACACGGCCAGTAATGCCGGCACATTGCTCATGAGCAACATTTGTGCACATCCAGCAGCAGACAAAACCCATTTTTGAGTTTGCGCGGACTTGACAATTCGCATAGCAGCAGACAGACATTTTTATTTAATTTATTAAAAGGGAAGAAAAGTACAAATAAAATATAAAAAAAAAAATATCGCTGCAGAAAATTGTTATTATTAAAATACAGGTCCACCCTAAAGTGCAAATAGTAAAGCTACAAACAAAACTTACTTCACAGCTTCACAAACAAAAACGGCGCGAGCGCGACCACCGAAAGCAACAAGCAACGGAGAAGAGTTTGACCGCGACCAACACCAACACAAAAGAGCGCGTTAGAGTAAACGATCAAGAAACGGTTTAATGCACTGGGAGCGAAGCGCTTGAAAAAAAGAGAGAGAGAGAGTGAGCGTAAAAACACAAAAACAAAACAAAAGCAGGCGGCAGCAAGTTGAGCAAATTTTTCAGTATGCTGGACTGCAGTTTGTTGTTGTGTTTGGAATCACTTTAAAACAAATGCAAATTAAATTGTTAATTTACTGTCCACTTTGGGTTTAGGCAAACCGGCAAAACACAAAGTCACAAAACTATTAGTTTACACAAAGACGCGAAATTAATAGCAGAAATAAAACGCACAATAGTAAAAAAGCGAAGCGCATAAAAAAAACACGTCCGTTGCGATGCAAAGCGAATGACGAATGTTCCGTGCTTTTCACGAAAGCCAAATTGGGACAGGATTATGTTATGAAGATTCAGGAATGGATTTATCCGGGACAGCAAACATTTTTCAAAAAGTTTTGATAGAAACGGTAATAAGCTTATAGGTCTATACGACGTGGGAACTGTGTGATCTTTTCCAGGCTTTGGTATCATAATGATAATTGACTTTTTCCATCTGTCTGGATAGTGGCCAAGTTTGGTGATAGCATTGAAGAGCTGGGCAATTATGCAGATTGCACAGTAAGGAAGCTCAATAATCATCTTTGGGGTTATTTGGTCACCTCCTGGAGATTTTTTTGGGTTCAGTTGCTCCGTACTGATTCTAACGATTTCATTCGGGCGAAACTTGATTGGATCATGTTGAAGCTGAGAGCCGTTTGAAGCAGTCGGTAGTGCAAACGTATTTGTTGCAGGGTTAGATTGGAACACTTTTTGGAGATGAGTAGCAAATGTGTTAGCTCTTTCTTCATCGCTGCGAGCCCAGCCGCATGCGAAGTTTGTTAAAGGCATTACTGTTTCTGTTAGTGAGCTTAGAGTTGGGTGAGCTCTCCACAATGAGTTTTTCGTACTGGTGGTTGATAATTGCTCGATGTAACGGCGTTGAGCGCGCTCGTCCTCGATTTTTAACGCTTTGGTGAGTTTACGTGTGGCGTCTTTTAGTTTTCGCTTTGCCGATGGCGATCTGTTCGATTGCCAATCACGTCGTAAGCGCCGCTTTTCAAAAACGAGCTGTTCAATTTGTAGATTTGTTATCCTTTGGTTGTGTATTGTTTTTAGTATTTGAGGCGTAGCGGTGCGAGCTGCGGCGACGAAGACAGTCTCCAGAGTGTTAAGAAAACTATCAATGTCAGCTACATCAACGAGACGTGGCTTAAGCTCAATGCGTGAGCTTATATATTTTTTGTATCTGAGCCAGTTAGTTTTATGTGAAGTTAACTTACCGGGTCGATTTTTGAATTCAGGGTATCGTTGCAGATTTATTCGGAGTGGCGAGTGATCGGATGATAGATCCGAAAGGCACTCTGCACTTATCAGTCTACGCGAAATGTTTTTGGTAACTGCAAAGTCAATCAAATCGGGTAGTTTTTTGGGATCTATCGGCCAGTATGTTGGTCTGCCCGGAGAAACGTTGTCGAGCTTGTTGCTGCTATAAAGCATTCTCCTAGTGAGTTAAAAATTCCATAAATTATTCTTCAGATATGGTATAACGCGGAGGGCAGTATACAGCGGCAAGAGTAAGTTGGTTCCAACTGTCCAAATTTATTTTTAGAGATGTGGCCTGTAGAAAGTTTTCAGCAAACACTTTATAATAGTGGTGCTTGAGGCGGCTTCTGATCAAAATACCAGTTCCACCGTGTGCTTTACCATCGGGATGATTTGTACCATAGAATAAGTATCCACTTATGTTAAAGTTATATTTGTTTGTAAGGTGTGTTTCGGAAAGTAGCATTACGTCGATGTGCTTATCGAGAAGGAATTGAGCTAATTCAAGTTTATGCTGTGAGACGCCATTAGCGTTCCACGTAGATATTCGTAACTCAGCCATTGATTACTTTGACTGTTGTGATACAAGCATTTGTATCAAGAGATTTTGATTACGCATTAGTTCCTGCATAGTTGTTTTCATGAATTCATACGAGTGCTTCGAGGTTTCTTTGTTTCTGCTCCTGTGCAGCGTTTGTGCTCACTTGTTTTGGTTGTAAGTACGGTGTGTTAGAGGCAGGAAGAGCCAGTCCAGATCTTAGGGCGCTAGCATAAGTTGCGTTATTGGTTGAGAACGCGGGGCCAAGTGAGGATCTGGCTGCAGATGAAAAGAAGACGTCTGGGTTGTGTTTCGATGGAGTGTAGGTAGTCGGTGCGTGTTGTGAGCGTTCAGTGGTAAAGCGCTGATGGATACGATTTTTAAGTTCCTTGTAGACTTGGCAGCCTCTGTAGTTGGCTGTATGCTTGCCTTCGCAGTTGTTGCAGAATTTTTTGCTAGAGTCTTCTTTGCTTACTGGGCAACTTGCGGAGCTATACAGTGCCCCACAGTATACGCATACCGAGCGCAGTGTACAGTAGGCTTTTGTATGGCCGTACTCTTGGCAGTTCATTCATTGTACCGGACCATTTCGTTTGTGCGGTTCTTCTACGGTGATTCTTCGGTGAAGTAAAAGCTGAAGTTTGTATATTGAGTGCACCTCGTTTTTTTTAAGCATCTTCGCTTCTGGCTCAAGTTCTATTTTAAAAAGTGGTTGCGGCATCCTGTTCCTGTTTAAGATGTTTATGATGGTTTTTGCTCGAAATCCTTTCTCCTGCAGCGCCTGTTTTATTTCTTCTGGTGTTACATCAGGCTATATGCCTTTTATTACGACCTGCAGGCCCTTGCAGCTTTTTAATTGATACGTATAATAATTCATTTATATTTTGTTTAGATACTTTATGAGAACTCTGTAATTATCTTCCGACTTTGTCTGGACTTTAATTTCTTGAATTTTACCCTGTACGAGAGGAACTATGTAGAAACTATCTTTGCCTATGAGCTCGATAACTTTGTTAACAAAAGCACTAGACCTTTTCTCGCGTATATATATTTGGGGTGGCTTCGGCTATTTCGTGACAACCCCAACGGCATCAGAAGGCAGATCATCTGTGTTTTCTGCCAAGATGTGAAATCTATTGCTATTGTAAGTAGTATCATTCGAGGGTATATTTAAATTGCTACGGGTCATTTTTGGTTTATTCGTAGAATTTTGCAGACTTAGCTTTCTTTTGATATAAATGAAGCGATCCTTACCAGTCTGCGTAGCCGGCCTAACATTTTTGCTGTTTGCAGTTTGATTTGCTGACGGCGCAGCAGTCGTTGTGCTTGTTGAACGGGAAGTAGGTATCGGTGCAGTTGTGGTTGTAGTCGCTGTTGCGGTACCTAGAGAGGGCGCAGCACTTGCAGTCGTTGCTAAAAGAGACGGGGAGCACGAAAACCTTCGGTCGCGTGCTGTGTGCAATACTTCATTTGTCGGGTTGGGTGTTGCCGACCGCGCGCGGTCGGATTGCGTTGACCCGATAGATAACAGGGACGGAGACGGTGAGCAAGAACGTTCTCTGGCATGCGCTGTGTAAGAGACATCAGGGTTTTTGCTAGAGATCAATATTTCTAATTCATTATAATTATTATAATATCCATTTATGTTCCATTGGATAAAAGAGAATGGTATGCAATTGGGCTGAGTTATATGCTCTCAGAGAATGATTCAGATTAAAGGGGTTGACTATCAATCCATTGACTCGTTCAAGACGGATAAGTCAGTGGTAATTGTTCTGATTTTTTTTGGTTGTTTTAAAACTATATTTATACTCGATACCGAAGGTAAAGAGTATATTGGTTTTGTGCAATGTCCGTCATGGTGTCTGTCCGTCTGTCCGTCCGTATGTATGCAAGTTTTTTCCACACCCTTCAAGCTAGAGCCTTGAAACTTTCCAATTCTCTTTATCTATGGGATAGTGAATTAAAGTGTCAAGATGGGGGTTCTACGATAACTGGGGGGCTGGCAAATCGATAAATTCGATAACTCAAAAACGATAAATCCGCATATTTCACACATCCTTACAGCTAGAACTACCAAATTTGGTAAGAAGATAGCTACTAGCAACCCCCAAAAAACTGCATCAAAAATTTTGGAGCCACGCCCCCCCATTCAGCCCCCAGACCCCCCGAATTTTAAAGTCAAATAAGCCTATATCTCCCACAGTTTTTGAGCTAGAGCCACCAAATTTGGTGCCAATTTAGCTGATGATGACCCCCCAAAAACTGCACCAAAAGTTTGGATGCCACGCCCACCAATACTGCCGTAGCCGCCCCCAGATGCCCCAACGCTTCGTAAAAAACGGGAATGCGTGTATCTTCCAGAGTAGTGGAGCTGGAGCCACCAAATTTGGTAGGAAGATAGCTGGTAACGACCCCAAAAGAACTGTATCAAAGTTTTGGAGCCACGCCCCCCCATTCCGCCCCCAGACCCCCCGCATTTTAAAGTCAAATAAGCCTATATCTCCCACAGTTTTTGAGCTAGAGCCACCAAATTTGGTGCCAATTTAGCTGATGATGACCCCCAAAAAACTGCATCAAAAGTTTGGATGCCACGCCCACCAATACCGCCCTAGCCACCCCCATCTGCCCCAACGCTTCGTCAAAAACGGGAATGCGTGTATATTCCAGAGTAGTGGAGCTAGAGCCACCAAATTTGGTAGGAAGATAGCTGGCAACGACCCCCAACAATCTGCATCAAAGTTTTGGAGCCTAGCCCATCCATTACGCCCCCCTTTCCCCACCTTATACAAACTTTGAGCTAGAGTCACCAAATTTGGTATGAAGGTAGCATTTGACACTCCACAAGGATCTGCATCGAAATTTGGATGCAATTCCACCCATACCGCCCCCAGCCCCCCTTTCCCCATTTTATACAAACTTTGAGCTAGAGTCACCAAATTTGGTATGAAGGTAGCAATTGACATTCCACAAAGATCTGCATCAAAATTTGGATGCAATTCCACCCATACCGCCCCCAGCCCCCCTTTCCAAACTTTTTACAAACTTTGAGCTAGAGTCACCAAATTTGGTATGAAGATAGCAATTGACATCCCACATGGATGGGCATCAAAATTTTTAATACTGGTATCGAGTATACCGCAGTCGGTTGCGTCCGACTGCAACGTTTCCACTTGTTTTAATTGAATTATCTGGGTCAGATGGAATCGTTTTTTTTTTTTTTTTTTGTTATTTGAGTATTTCGATGTTGTATTAGTTGTTGGTAACTTTGCTGTATTTTAAGCGCCAGTTGGCGTTTCATTTTGGTTTGGTGTTGAATTTTTGTTGTTGAGCTTGTTAAGGAAAGAAGATAAATTGTCTTCAGTAGTGGGTTTGGTAACGTGTTTGGGTAGTTGGGTAGTTGGGTAGTTTGATAATTAGAGGTAGATGCTGATTGAACAGCGAGGGGCTGGTTTGTTTTCGGGTTTGTTTTGATTGAGAGTCTTGGTATGCTTGGTGTTGTTATTAATGTTTGTGTTTTCTGCAACTACGGCTGCAAAGCTGGCAGGGTTATATGGCTTGGGGAAGGAAGCTTCCAAGATGTTTTTGGCTTCACGCATGGAGCACTTTTTATTTGTTTTTATTCTCAGCAATTCCTTTTGCTCTTTGAATGCGGGGCATTGTTTATCTGAGGCTGCATGATTGCCTGTGCAGTTTATGCATTTTGTGCGCGTACATTCGCTCTCATGAGGTTCTAGACCGCATGTATTACAAACCGGGTTGTTTTTACAGTGCTTCAAAGTGTGTCCAAGAATTTGACAATTTTTGCACCTCATAGGGTTAGGAATATATTCATTAACTTTAGCTGTGTGCCAGCATATATCAATCTTTGACGGCAAATGATATAACTCGAAGGTCAATAGCATGAGACCACTAGGCTGTGGAGTGCAAATTTAGCAAATTCAGATAATTCTTTGACATTGTTTGTGGAAGAGATGATTATATACTTGGGGCTGGGGGTATTAAAAGTGGGAAGGTCCGGGAATTCATTGTATAACGTAGTTAATTGCCGTTTACTTCTCTTAGGTTTGGGACTGTCGGACAGTAAACTGTACCGATTGTCCCCCTGGTTGGGGGGCCCAGGGGGCATGGTTACCAGACAGAAAACCTTTTGGTTTTAAGTCAAATTAACGTTTGCGCGTGGTCGTGAGAAACAAAATAATCTGTGTCGTGGTTTATCAAAACAGAGATAAGAAAAATAAGAAGAAGAAATAGAACTGATAAGACTGCGATTGCGCGTAAGAAGCGGACGTCTGCTCGCGATGAGTGTTAGTTGACAACTGCATAAACATTTTTGGTACATATCTGTGTGGGATGTCACCAGCTTGCCTCATAGTGACTCTAGCTCAATATACGCATTCCACTTTTAAAAAGTGGTGGCTGGGGACGGCTTGTTCGTAGTATGCAATGGATCTTTGTGCTATTAACCAGCTATATTTAAGTATTTCGGTGACTAGCTCAAAAACTGTGTGAAATTTGTTTCTTTAATCGATGTACACCTAGAGGTCTACCAACATGTTATCGATTTCCTGGCCCGTAGCTCCATTATATTTGCACTTCGTCTCACGCATACATATACCAAGCGATTCGCAAGGTTCCAAGTCCCTAGCGTTACAGACAGACAGACAGCATGACGCACATTACATAAGACCTATAATCAGTTCTATATCGTATAACGCGGTGGTTGCGTTCATCAAAAATTGAGCTTTATGAGATCCGCGTTATAGAAGACTTATTATTATTATTTTTACTGTCTTTGAACATCATATTTCGTTTATTAAACGAAATTTCGTAAATGTCAAAATATCGCGGTGTTCTGAAACTAATTTGTATACATACCCTGATTGATTTTGTCAAGAATCTGTAACGCATTAAACGAATGATGGGAGACCCCATAAACTACATATCAAAATGATCAGGACGAGCTCAGGAATTGATTTCCGCGTGTCCGTCCGTCTGTCTGTTTCAACACGATTTCCGGCCAAACTGCTGAGCCGATCTTGATGAAACTTTCACAGATTGCTTAGATCATGTCGGGTTTGTTCACTATGAAATTTCATCCCGATCGGAGCATTCTACGACATAGCCACCATACAAATTGACCATATCGTACTATCAATTGTTCTTGCTGTCGTGCACTTTCAAGTACCTACATACATATAGCTCATTTGCTTCAAAAGTGGTATAACGCAAAGAATTGTAGAATTGTTGTTGTTGTTGTCGCACACGAACAAGTAAATGACGCTCAAGAGTAAAAATATATGCGAAAAATTACCAACAACTCCACAGAAACATAAATAATAGGGGGGAGCATTGATTTGGCTGACTGTCTACCGTCTAGCTGACAATAACAGCCAAACCACAACCATTGTAAAAAAAAAAAAATTCAATTTATTGAGGCTTGATAGATTTTACATGCGAATTTGCTTAGTTTAATGACTGTATACTTAGGACTATATGCATATAGATGCACTTTTTTACACTAAACTTTTCTACCCTGTGTTTTTTAGTGTGCCCTGACTTACACTTTTCTGCACTTTTCTACACGACCAAATATCAAGAGCAGAAAAGTGTAAAACAACAAAATAGCTGTTTTGTGTCAGTTACGGTTTTAAGCTCTTCGAATCAGTTTAACATTGCAAGTTTAAACAATAATTCAAAATATCAAATGAGTTTATTTTATAACTTTTTATGCAATATGCAGAGCCTGAAGTATATTCAGAGCAGCAAGCAGCAGGTGCCGCACCCAATGGAAATAAAGAAAATGCTATTTGGGTGAATTTAAGCACAAAATTCCTCTTGTAGCTCGCAAATGTGTTTGAAATTCTTTGTCCGTGTAGGTTGGAAACGTTTTTGTCAAATAGTCAATCACACAATTTATTTATTTCCTATCGAGATATCTAACAACTGCACCAGTAATTAATCCTCTCTTCATCGCCACTTGGATCAGTGGAGCTTGCAATAATTTCATCATCACTGTCGTCTTCAATTAACTCACTTATAGTGAAATTTTCATTGTTATTTAAACTCATGTAAGTCATGTCAGTCAGCTGTTGCTTCATTTGCTCTAACTTACACCTTTTTGTACGACAGTAGCTCTACACTTTTTTACACTTAAAATTTTCAGGGTTGTACCACCAAGGTATACTTATATAGGTAGCCGCACTCGCTCTCTTTTTCGCCTTAAAAAGTGTAGAACAAAAATGAGTACGAAAGAGAGCGAGAGAGTATTGAATGTCTGGCTTGCGTCAACACAATGAAATGTGTGAGTGCATACGTGTGTAAATGTATATATGTGTGCAATTTTTCCTGCAGCTAGGAAGAAAATGATTGAATAAATATTACAAAAGATATGCAAATTTTCAATAATATTTATTTATGTTTATTAATTCTTGTAATATAATTTTTAACAATTTGTTGTTGCCTTAAATTTTTTGTTTTTGCCTTTGATGTTTGTATGTTTTGCATAATGAAAATCTCGTACACAAGCGCAAAGCAAAACACAAAAAATTCACGCGGAGATGCGTCGCACACAACGTTCGGCTCGAGACTGAAGTATAAGGCGAAAAAAAGAGGGCGACATGCAGAGTTATGCTACCTAGATAAGTATACCTTGCCCTACACTTTCTACTATCAAACAGACCTAAGGCCCAACCAAACGATGCATTCGTGCATGCAGATCCGCTGCACGGAAAGTTTCAACATATGCTACGTCGTGTATCCGCCCAAACGATGCTTATGCACGGGTTCGTTCAGTTTTATCTTTTAACGAATGCATAAGCGCCGCATGCATAGTTTCACTGAATTGAAACCATGCAGCAATGCATTGGGCATAGAGTTGTCGCAGTCTTTTTATTGTATGGAAAATATTTTTAAAAAATTGTTAAATCTTCATTTTATTGTTTATAAACACATTGACATAATATACTAGATATATGAAACATGTGTTGTGTTTATTTTAAGCAATAAAAAGAAGAAGAAGAGACAATGCACTTAAGCAACGTATGGCTATAGACGTTGATGCATAATGTTTAAACTTGCAGTTCGTTCATTCTTGCAGCGGCTCTGCATGCACGAATGCATCGTTTGGTTGGGCCTCTAATTATACCCTTAACCCATAAAATGGGTAAATAAGGGTATAATGGTTTTGTGCAAAAGTATGCAATAGGCAGAAGGAAGCATCTCCGACCCTATAAAGTATATATATTCTTGATCCGTCCGTCTGTCTGTCCGTCTGTCCGTCTGACCGTCTGTCCGTCTGTATGAACGCGTGGATCTCAGAGACTATGAGAGTTAGAGACTTCTGATTTTGTATTTAAGTTCTCCTATACCATGAGCAGAACAAGTTTGCTTCAAATTATCGATAACTATTCTGGTTTCCGATACACACATAATATCGATAACAATAAAATATAAGAATTTGGAAAATCTAAAAATTAGGGTTGAAGTAATGGATAATGATAGAACTTTTCTGAAAATTTCGTCCAAATCGGTTGAGAAACACCGGAGATGTTGAACTTAATCGATGGAAGCTAAGCCAGTATACCAAAGTCTTATATAAATTAAATATAATTATTGCAACTGGGTTCAGGGTTACTTCTAGTCGGGCTCTCCCGACTAAAGCCTTCTTACTTGTTTTACATGTGCATTTACGATAAATGATCACGCCAAACATATCGATACTTTTCGATACTCTAAATAGCTAACCGCTGTCCGCCAAAATTAAAAAAAAAAAAACTTTTTACGATTTTTGGAGTATTGTAAATAATAATATGAAGTCAATTTCATAATATAGAACACAAAAAAAAATTGCATTAAAGCGAAAATTGTCGACTTTTTGTAAACTATCAGACTACATTTCAGATTTTTAAAAGCTTCAATCCAAGCTTAGATGAGATTGTAAGCGCTCCTTGATTCTGAACAATAAATAACACGCGCCAAAGAAGAACACAAATGTACTCATACATATTAATGATCTTCTTCTTAGTCATTTGACGAAACGCACCAACACAAACACAATATCTCCGAATTACTTCACGAACGCTTCGCGTCGTTTCGAAGTCAAGAAAAAAGTAGCGGTACTGTGGCCAGGCTTTATTCTGCTCTACGCCACTGGAATAAAGCCTTGTGGTTAGGATACCCGACTCATAATAAGAAGGTCTGGGTCGGAATTCCCATGTAGAAATATTGAAAATTTTAGATAGAAAGTAGTGCAATTTTAATTTTAATTAATATGTGATGACAATGCTGTAATGTTTTTAGTGAGAAAGATGTATGTATGCGTTTATTCATAAGTGGATTTTTATACTCGATACCGAAGGTAACTAGTATATTGGTTTTGTGCAATGTCCGTCATGGTGTCTGTCCGTCTGTCCGTCTGTCCGTCCGTATGTATGCAGGTTTTTTCCACACCCTTCAAGCTAGAGACTTGAAACTTTCCAATTCTCTTTATCTATGGGATAGTAAATTAAAGTGTCAAGATGGGGGTTCTACGATAACTGGGGGGCTGGCAAATCGATAAATTCGATAACTCAAAACCGATAAATCCACATATTTCGCACATCCTTACAGCTAGAACTACCAAATTTGGTAAGAAGATAGCTACTAGCAACCCCCAAAAAACTGCATCAATAATTTTGGAGCCACGCCCCCCCATTCCGCCCCCAGCCCCCCCGAATTTTAAAGTCAAAAAAGCATATATCTCCCTCAGTTCTTGAGCTATAGCCACCAAATTTGGTGCCAAGATAGGTGATGATGACCCCCTAAAAACTGCATCAAAAATTTGGATGCCACGCCCACCGACACTGCCCTAGCTACCCCCATCCACCCCAGCGCTTCGTCAAAAACGGGAATGCGTGTATCTTCCAGAGTTGTGGAGCTAGAGCTTCCAAATTTGGTGGGAAGATAGCTAGTAGCGATCCCCAAAAAACTGCATCAAAGTTTTGGAGCCGCGCCCACCCATTCCGCCCCCAGCCCCCCGCATTTTGAAATCAGAAATGGCTATATCTCCCAAAGTTTTTGAGCTAGAACCACCAAATTTGGTGCCAAGATAGGTGATGATGACCCCCTAAAAACTGCATCAAAAGTTTGGATGCCACGCCCACCGATCCTACCCTAGCCGCCCCCATCCACCCCAACGCTTCGTCAAAGACGGGAATGCGTGTATCTTCCAGAGTTGTGGAGCTAGAGCCACCAAATTTGGTAGGAAGATAGCTGGCAGTGACCCTCAAAAATCTGCATCAAAGTTTTGGAGCCAAGCCCACCCATTCCGCCCCCCTTTCCCCACCATTTAAAAACTTTCAGCTAGAGTCACCAAATTTGGTATGAAGATAGCAATTGACATTCCACAAAGATCTGCATCAAAAATTTGGATGCCATGCCTACCCATAACGCCCCAGCCCCCCCCCCCCCCCTGTTCTAACTTTTTACAAACTTCGAGCTAGAGTCACCAAATTTGGTATGAAGATAGCAATTGACATTCCACAAGGATCTGCAGCAAAAATTTGGATGCCACGCCCAACCATACCGCCCCCAGCCCCCCTTTCCCCACTTTATACAAACTTTGAGCTAGAGTCACCAAATTTGGTATGAAGGTAGCATTTGACATTCCACAAGGATCTGCAGCAAAAGTTTGGATGCCACGCCCAACCATACCGCCCCCAGCCCCCCTTTCCCCACTTTATACAAACTTTGAGCTAGAGTCACCAAATTTGGTATGAAGGTAGCATTTGACATTCCACAAGGATCTGCAGCAAAAATTTGGATGCCACGCCCAACCATACCGCCCCCAGCCCCCCTTTCCCCACTTTATACAAACTTTGAGCTAGAGTCACCAAATTTGGTATGAAGGTAGCATTTGACATTCCACAAGGATCTGCAGCAAAAGTTTGGATGCCACGCCCAACCATACCGCCCCCAGCCCCCCTTTCCCCACTTTATACAAACTTTGAGCTAGAGTCACCAAATTTGGTATGAAGGTAGCATTTGACATTCCACAAGGATCTGCAGCAAAAATTTGGATGCCACGCCCAACCATACCGCCCCCAGCCCCCCTTTCCCCACTTTATACAAACTTTGAGCTAGAGTCACCAAATTTGGTATGAAGGTAGCATTTGACATTCCACAAGGATCTGCAGCAAAAATTTGGATGCCACGCCCAACCATACCGCCCCCAGCCCCCCTTTCCCCACTTTATACAAACTTGAGCTAGAGTCACCAAATTTGGTATGAAGGTAGCATTTGACATTCCACAAGGATCTGCAGCAAAAATTTGGACGCCACGCCCAACCATACCGCCCCCAGCCCCCCTTTCCCCACTTTATACAAACTTTGAGCTAGAGTCACCAAATTTGGTATGAAGGTAGCATTTGACATTCCACAAGGATCTGCAGCAAAAATTTGGATGCCACGCCCAACCATACCGCCCCCAGCCCCCTTTCCCCACTTTATACAAACTTCGAGCTAGAGTCAACAAATTCGGTATGAAGATAGCAATTGACATCCCACATAGATCTGCGCAAAAATTTGAATGCCACGCCCAACCATACCGCCACCAGCCCCCCTTTCACCACTTTATACAAACTTCGAGCTAGAGTCACCAAATTTGGTATGAAGATAGCAATTGACATCCCACATGGATGGGCATCAAAATTTTTAATACTGGTATCGAGTATACCGCAGTCGGTTGCGTCCGACTGCAATGTTTCCACTTGTTTTATGTTTGTTTTTGTACTTTAATTATAAAACAAGTGGAAACGTTGCAGTCGGACGCAACCGACTGCGGCATACTCGATACCAGTATTAAAACAGGTAAAAAGAGGCCTGATTGCAAAGGGGTACGGATGGGACAAGGGTGTACGCTGCCTTAAAGATTCTCCGATGCAGATAGGGATGCCACCAACTATCTTCCTTCCAAATTTGGTGACTCTAGCTGAAAGTTTGTAAGAGCTGTTGAAAGGAGGGCTGGGGGCGGTATGATTGGGTGTGGCATCCAAATTTTTACTGCAGATCTTTGCGAAATGTCAATTGCTATCTTCATACCATATTTGGTGACTCTAGCTCGAAAATTGTTAAATGTGGGGAAAGGAGGGCTGGGGGCGGTATGGGTGGGCGTGGCATCCAAATTTTTGATGCAGATCTTTGTGGAATGTCAATTGCTACCTTCATACCAAATTTGGTGACTCTAGCTCGAAGTTTGTAAAAGGTGGGGAAAGAGGAGCTAGGGGCGGTATGGGTGAATGTGGCATCCAAATTTTTACTGCAGATCTTTGTGAAATGTCAATTGCTATCTTCATACCAAATTTGGTGACTCTAGCTCGAAAATTGTTAAATGTGGGGAAAGGGGGGCTGGGGGCGGTATGGGTGGGCGTGGCATCCAAATTTTTGATGCAGATCTTTGTGGAATGTCAATTGCTATCTTCATACCAAATTTGGTGACTCCAGCTCGAAGTTTGTAAAGAGTGGGGAAAGGGGGGCTGGGGGCTGTATGGCTGGGCGTGGCATCCAAATTTTTGATGCAGATCTTTGTGGAATGTCAATTGCTATCTTCATACCAAATTTGGTGACTCTAGCTCGAAAATTGTTAAATGTGGGGAAAGGGGGGCTGGGAGCGGTATGGGTAGGCGTGGCATCCAAAATTTGATGCAGATCTTTGTGAAATGTCAATTGCTATTTTCATACCAAATTTGGTGACTCTAGCTCAAAAATTGTAATTGTAAAAAAGTGGGGAAGGGGGGGCGAAACGGGTGGGCGTGGCTCCAAAACTTTGATGCAGATTTTTGGAGGTCGTTACCAGCTATCTTCCCACCAAATTTGGAGGCTCCAGCTCCACAACTTTGGAAGATACACGCATTCCCGTTTTTGACGAAGCGTTGGGGTGGATGGGGGCGGCTAGGGCAGTATTGGTGGGCGTGGCATCCAAACATTTGATGCAGTTTTTAGGGGGTCATTATCACTTATCTTATCACCAAATTTGGTGGCTCTAGCCCAAAAACTGTGGGAGATATAGCCATTTCTGATTTAAAAAGGTTGGGGGGCTGGGGGCGGGATGGGTGGGCGTGGCTCCAAAACTTTGATGCAGTTTTTTGGGGGTCGTTACCAGCTATCTTCCTACCAAATTCGCTGGCTCTAGCTCCACAACTCTGGAAGATACACGCATTCCCATTTTTGACGAAGCGTTAGAGCAGAGGGTGGCTAGGGCAGTATTGGTGGGCGTGGCATCCAAACTTTTGATGCAGTTTTTGGGGGGTCCTCATCACCTATCTTGGCACCAAATTTGGTGGCTATAGCTCAAAAACTGCTGGAGATATAGGCGTTTTTGACTTTAAAATGCCGTGGGGCTGGGGGCGGAATGGGGGGGCGTGGCTCCAAAATTTTTGATGCAGTTTTTTGGGGGTTGCTAGTAGCTATCTTCTTACCAAATTTGGTAGTTCTAGCTGTAAGGATGTGCGAAATATGTGGATTTATCGGCTTTGAGTTATCGAATTTATCGATTTGCCAGCCCCCCAGTTATCGTAGAACCCCCATCTTGACACTTTAATTTACTATCCCATAGATAAAGAGAATTGGAAAGTTTCAAGTCTCTGGCTTGAAGGGTGTGGAAAAAACTTGCACACATACGGACGGACAGACGGACAGACACCATGACGGACATTGCACAAAACCAATATACTCTTTACCTTCGGTATCGAGTATAAAAAACACAAAATGATATGCAGGCTTTTTAAAATAAATATATATATATATATATATATATATATGTATATAAATAATATAGCTTCAAAACAATACAATATGCTGAACGCGGTACAATTAAAAGGAAAACTTAAAAACTAGAAAATTGAAAATGGTGATAGAGTCGTATCGTTCGACGTGGTATCATTATTTTCAGAATCATAAGCACAGCAATACAAACCATAATGGGAAGATGGACGGAATTTACAGAACATACACAGATACTAAAGATTTTTGGTATGCCCATGGGCAACCCTCACCATAGCGAACATTGTACTAGACAAGATATAAGACAACACAATACAGGACTACAGGACAGCCAAAAATAACATACACATTAAAAATTAATATAAGTACGTAGATGACATCATATGCATATTAAAAGAAAAGGATGCACAACACGTACTTGACACACTCAATAAGCAACACATATGTAAGAATAAAATTTACAATGGAAAAGGAACTGAACAACAAAATTGACACGGAACTAAAAAGAATTAGCGAAAATATCGGATTCAAATGGTATTCCAAGACGATCGCATCCAATATGATTATGAGTTTCCACTCACACCAACCTATGAGCCAAAAAATAAACACTGCAAAAGAATGGTCACAAAAGCATACACACCGAGCGACGAACCACACAGGCCCGAAATATATATAAAATTAAAACCAATATTATTAAAGAACAGCTACCCGGAACGATTAGTGGACAACATAATACTAGAAATCACATAGGAAAATAACAAAATCTTAAAAGCACAAAACAAAAATTTGGACTAACAAATGAACCAATAAGTGAGCATACCTTATATAGAACATTAATCTAATAAACAAAAACTCTCGAAAATTATGCCAGCTGATGCTACCAAACACCTAACATATGCATATAAAGCGCACAAAAATACACGCACGTTAACGAATGCGAAAGACCAGTTCGACAAGGAACAACAACAAAACTTCATCTACCAAATCAGCTGCATGGGAAGAGAGGGTGAGCGATGGAACGGGGCTTATATCGGGACAACCAAAAGAGCGTTTGGAGCGAGACTCAACGAGCAATGGGGGGATGCAAAAAAAAAGGGAAAAATTACCACAGCTCTTGCACAGCACACAACAACAACAGGTAACACAGCTGACTTCGAAAACGCTAAGCTGTTGGACATTGAACGGAGAGAGAGAACGAGACTGACGCTAGAAAGCTTACGAATACAACAAAGCAGAATGAACACTGTAAACCGCAAAGAAGACATAGAACAGACAAACAACATTTATTCGACAAAAATTACAGATGACTACAGCAGCAAACATACAACACGGAAAAATTTTACCAATAGTGCAATTTTAATTTTAATTTATATGTGATGACAATGCTGCAATGTTTTTAGTGAAAAAGATGTATGTATGCGTGTATTCATAAGTGGATGTTTTTATATTTGTTTTTGTAGTTAAATTATAAAAAAGTAGAAACGTTGCAGTCGGACGCAGCCGACTGCGGCATACTCGTTACCAGTATTAAAACCGGTACAAAGAGGCCTGATTGCAAAGAGGTACGGATGCCAAGCCCACCCATCGCTTCCCTGCCCACACCTTTTACAAACTTTGAGCTTCAGCAAAGAGTGTATAATCTAGAGAGTGGGCAATTGGTAAGAATTATAAGTCAGGAGAGCCCGACTAAAAGATACCCTGAGCCCAGTTGCAATAAATAAATTAAATGTATAGTTGACTTTGGTATACTGACTTATTCTCAATCGATTAAATTCGAAATCTCCGGTGTTTCTTAACCGATTTGGATCAAATTTTCAGAAAAGTTCTATCCTACTCATTACTTCAACCCTCATTTTACATTTTCCAAATTTGATATTTTTTGTCATTGATTGCATGTGTATATCGAAAACCAGAATAGCTATCGATAATTTGAAGCAAACTTGCTCTGCTCATGGTAACGGAGAACTTATATACAAAATCTGAAGTCTCTAGCTCTTGTAGTCTCTGAGATCCACGCGTTCATACAGACGGATATGGCTATATCGTCTCGGCTGTTGATGCTGATAAAGAATATATATACTTTATGAGGTCGGAGATGCTTCCTTCTGCATGTTACATACTTCTGCACAAAACCGTTATACCCTTATTTACACATTTTATGGGTTAAGGCTTTTTTAACCTTAAAATGCTGGGGGGCTGGGGGCGGAATGGGCATGCGTGGCTCCAAAATTAATATTATGGAGTCTCTATACAAGGGTTTGAGCAAAATAAGTTTCATTTCTTTGTTTTTTTTTTTTTTTTTTTTTTTTTTTTGTGAATCTATGTCGTTGATTTGGTCACTGTTTGCGCTGTAGGCAGTTACGCTTTTGCCTACGTTAAGATGCCGCTACGTTGAAAACAGACTTTGCGATTCGGTTCTGTGGCTCTCAACCGGCCGCCAACATAATTGAATGCCGATGAAGCGTTCAAAGGGCGACTGCTGGGCATTATGGTTGTAATTATAATAATTAATTAAAAATATGTTACTTACCCCAACAATTAACAAATTGAATTTCTATTGAATTTGTAAAATTTGTCCATGATTATGTTCAGTCAACGAGCTTAAATAATAGAGAGATTGCAATTGCCAAAAGCTCTTTCGTCTCAGGCAGGGGAACTTAAAAAAACCCTATTCACATGCTATCTGCTTTCGCACTCGCTCACACTTAAGGCTTACTGCTTACCATATTTGGTGCCACAAAATCTGGTACTTCCTGCTGTAAGAATGTGCGAAATAGGTGGATTCGATTTTGAGTTTTCAAATTTATCGATTTGCCAGCCCCCCTCCAGTTATCTTAGAATCCCATTATTTTCAAGTCTCTTGAAGGGTGTCGAAAAAATTGCGCACATACTGACGGACAGGCAGGCGGTAAAAGAGGCCTGATTGCAAAAGGGTACGGTTGGCACCAAATTTGTTTGTTATTGCTCAAAAACTGTGAGAGATATAGGCTTTTTTGTTGGTGCAGTTTTTTGGGGGTAGCTAGTGCCTACATTCTTACCAAATTTGGTAGCTCTATCTGTAAGGATGTGCGAAATATATGGATTTATCGGTTTTGAGCTATCGAATTTATGGATTTACCAGCCCCCCAGTTAACGTAGAAGCCCCATATTGACACTTTAATTTACTATCCAAAAGATAAAGAGAATTGGAAAGTTTCAAGTCTCTAGCTTGAAGGTTGTTTCAAAAAGTTGCGAACATACAGACGGAGGGACGGACACCATGACGGACATTGCAGAAACTCAATATACTCTTTACCTTCAGAAAAAAAAACCTTCGATAACGATTATAAAAATGTTAAAAACAAATGGAAACGTTGCAGTCGGGCTGACTGCAAAGGGGTACGGATGCGGCAGGGGTGTACGCTGCTTTAAAGATTCTCCGATGCAGATGGGGATGCCACTTAGCTTCCTTCCAAATTCTGGCACTCTAGCTCAAAGGGTGTAAATTCTGGTGGGAGTGGAGCTGGGGGTGGTTTAGGCGGGCGTGGCATCCATGTTTTATATGCAGATCTATGTGGTATGTCAATTGCCATTTTCATACCAAATTTGGCGTCTCGAGTTCAAAGTTTCTAAAAGACGAATGGGAAACCATGCCCGACCATTCCGCCCCCAGACCCCTTCCACCACCTTTTAATAACTTTGAGCTAGAATCACCAAATTTGGAAGAGAAATAGCATCAGACAATCTGTGAGACAGCGTTAACCCCTTCCCCTTTGCTATAAGGCCTGTTTTTACTATTTTAATACAAATATCAAGTCTTCGGCAGTCGGTTGTGTCAAACTGCAACGGTTGCACTTGTTTTGTAAAAATTTTGGTCAACTTTTTATACCCTGAACCCATAAAATGAGTAAAAAGGGTATAATGGTTTTGTGCAAAAGTATGTAACAGGTAGAAGAAAGCATCTCCGACCCCATAAAGTTTATAAATTATTGATCAGCCTCAAGAGCCGAGTCGATATAGCCATGTCCGTCTGTCCGTCCGTCTGTTCGTCTAACAGTCAGTCCGTCTGTATGAACGCGTGGATCTCAGAGACTACAAGAGCAAGAGACTTCGGATTTTGAATATAAGTTCTCCTATACCATAAGCAGAACAAGTTTTTTTTTTCAAATTATCGTAAATACATTGAGTGTACTGCTATCCACAATTGCAATTAAAATAAATAAGATTTAAGATAAAACCTACCGCCTTTCAAAAAACATGACTCGAAAAAGACTCGCTTGAGATTCGAAATGTGAGTCGGCATGGATATTGCGAGGAGCCATATTTATATACAGCGCCTCACAAATTCATTGGCATGAATAACCGCAACCGGACCTGAGTTGCGGCGAATTCACTTACTGTCTCGTAAGTGTCAGCGCTAAGGTACGTGTTTGGCTCATGGGAGTCATAAAAGCACGTGACGTTAATGTCGCGGCAGAGCGCCGGTGGTGTGCGAGCGGTGAGTTCACTGGATATAGTGATCTCCGTCACACCAACGGCAGACGTGGTCGGCAGCTACGAGGAACCGTTGTTGCTAAGCAGATGTCACTGGAACGAACACGCCACCTTTGCCCTTGCTGTGACATTGTCCAGCGAGATAGCGAACAACATATAAAAGGAATCGCTTATGACAGAGAGGCAAGTCAGTCGAAATATAAAATAGTCGGGATTCTAAAGTAAGCCAGTAAAGCATCTTTAGGAGGAACGCGATACCTAAATACGGGAATGCTGAAAATATTATAAGGGGAAAGGATACTAGAAACAAGGAGACTAGATCCTTGGATATAAAAAATATTAAAACAGAAAAGGATCAACCGGATCTAAAGGACTCGTCTATAAATACGGATATATTTAGGAGTCACAACTAAGTCCAGCGAAAGAATAAGGAAATCATTACGTGTGAATTCAACACGCCTTGTGGTGTGTTGCATTTCGCAAGGTAAATCCAATCAAAATCGCATCGGGCAACGCACTGTGCTGTGTTGCTGCGGCGTCCACCATCGAGTGGCGAGCGGGAGCCGCCAAGGTCTATCCAAGATGCTAATCGGTAGCCTGCAGGATGAAGGAACGTAGTTGACTGCCCGGTGGATCGGTGATTTAATCTGAAGGCAGGTTATTTCATAGCCGAACAGCGATTATGCAGTATTGACTATCAAAGCATGCTAACTTGGTTCTTATGCAAATAAGGTTATGGAGTCGGAGAGATGTGGTGAATTTTAGGCAGGGACCGCAAATAAGAGTTATGGAGTTGAAAAAAATCAAAGCGAAATATAGAGATAAGGTTAATGCGAAAGCAACTATATACTATTTTTTTTTGCTGGGAATCCAAAAATCGAATAAACATTTATTTTCAATTTATATAAATAAATTAATCAACAACTCTTATTTTTTGACTTAAATGAATAAATTATTATTTAATTATTATATTACAATTTTTTATAAAAAATTGTGAAATAACTCTTAATTTTCAAACTTTATTATAAAAATTAAAAATAAAAAATAAAATGCCTTCTTGCAATTAAGACTTTGTTTTGATTTTGAAGCAATGCCCTGTGCACCCGAGGATCCAAATATATTGCTGAGAGGGCCACTTCGTTGTCTAAAAGACATCTTTCTCGATTTTCCATAAATCTCGCCAAATCGTTGCTATGAGCATTTTTCATAGCTTGAATTGTTAGCTTCGTCTCCAACCAAAGCATATAAAAATCGCCAAAATAAAGTTGTTCGCTCTGTAATTTTTGTGTTGCTACAAATACAGGCTCCAACACAGCTTCAAGGCCTTCAATTTCCTCCCACTCAGCACATGTCAACTGCAAGTTTTTCCTCAGGTGCTCCGTTGAAAAATCCCTGTAAATTAACACATTTTTCAACATGGTGTATGTTGAATTCCACCTTGTAGGAATATCAACGACCGGCTGAGGTAAACCCTGCGTATGAATTGCCAGTCTGAAAAAGTTTAAGGTGGTTTTAAACATATTTGAACTTGAAATAATTTTAGTTTCATAAAATTACCTGTATGTTGGTGTCCTTAAAGTTTTGGCGATTGCTCTCGCTCTGTCGACGACTTCTCCGCGTCTGCTGTCCTTCAAAAAATCTTTAACTGCCAATTGCAGGGAATGTGCGGCACATCTGACTGACCCAATTGAAAAGATGCAAACGTCTGACAACACCTCATCATTACCGGGTTCTTCTGCATCGGTTTCATCATTTAATAGCTCAATAGCCTTTATCATATTTCGGCCATTATCCGAGGTGACTGAATAAATTTGGCTCTTTGAAATTGAAAATTCGCTCAATATATTTTCAATTTCTTTGCTCAAATTGGCTCCCGTGTGTTTTTTATCAAGCTCAATGACTCCCAGTGTCCTTATATAAATATTCTTATTGCGATAAAACTGCACATTAACACCCAAAATGCCTCTGCTATGCCGTGATGCTGTGTCAATTTTCAGCGATACAACTTTGTTTTTCATATTCGCAATAAGACTTTCTTTAATTAAATCGTATTTTTCGCTCACATGCAGCATAACATTACGTGATGTTATGGGGCTCATGTCCAATCCGCTAAAAATTTGTTCCGTCAACTTCCTAAAAGGCACTGAATCCAATATTGCAAAAGGCATCTTCTCTTCGGTTACCAATTGCACGCACGCATCTTGCACTTCATTCTCCGTTAAAGCAATTGAAAATTTTTTTTTTTTTTGTGGTGTAACATGTTTGTTTTGATCATCCATTTCACTTTTATATTGTTCGTTGTGACACTCTTGCAAGTGTCTTCTTAAATTGGTGAAATATCCTCCTTGAAATGAACGACTACATAGCTTGCACTTTCTTTTGTTTTCACTGCTGTTCAAGGTGAAAAAATTTCGCACTACTAAGTCACACTTACGGCCCATCGCGATCAACACTCTAATGAACCACAAAACTTTGCAGAGATAAGCTCATGCCAGACAAGCATGCAGTTTTGACTATTTGTTACTGCAAGCCAAATTTTTCTAATGTATTTTAGTCAAGATCTCGACATGAAGATACCCTATACGTCTTTTAAACCTATTATAAAAATATTCAGACTAAGAACATTGCACAAAAACTCATTGCATTAAAATTATATTTTTTTTTTTACTTTAATTTTTGCAAAATTTCAATATACCCTTTTAATAATATATGGATGTGTATATATGGTATGTGTATATATGTGTATATATATGTATATATATATATATATTGATTATTTTCAATTGTATTACTAATTGCATTATTATTATATTATTATTCACAGGTAAAATATACCCTATTCACCATGTTTTTTAGTGAGGGGTATACAAATATAGCTGTAATAGCTGATAAGAATTTCTTCGAATGCTGTTTAAAGTAAACAATGACCAATTTTATTGTAAGACGTTTACAATTTTGTAAACATTGTATGCAATCAATCAAAACATTAGCTAGCTCCTTAGTATTGATCCTTGAAGGACATGTGATATATCAATGGAAAGGTATTTAAGTGTAGATCATAAATATATATCAACTTTTGTGCTATGCTGCTCGGTTCAAAAGATATTTAAAATCAATTTTTATTTTCAACTTTTAAAATAAAAATTGGAAAATAACTCTTATTTTTGATTTCTAAAATAAAAATTGAAAAGAAACTCTTATTTTTAATTTTTATAATAAAGATTGAAAAATAAGAGTTATTTCACAATTATTTATAAAAAATTGTAATTTAATAATTAAATAATAATTTATTCATTTAAGTCAAAAAAATAAGAGTTATTGATTAAGTTGAATAAAAAATATTGGAAAATAATTCTTATTTTTCAATTTTTAATATAAAAATTATAATCGTTACAGTCCCTGATTTTAGGTGATCAATCAAGCGCTCGGGCTTTTTCGTGTAAATTACTTTATGTAAGAAGAGGAGGACTCTCACATTTATTAAGGACAATAAGTCTCCAAATAGTTGTTCAGCAAAGGTTGTTATATGGTCGCCCCTTTTCAGACCGAACACATATTGAGCTATACTATTTAATGCACCTTGAAGTTTGGCCTTGAAGTGCCTTTGATGTCATCGACCTGATCTCAACAGTGAAATATTTTTGGGTTAAGTACAGTTGTCTGAGAACTCCATAGCATTTACCCACATCTTTATTTATTTGGTCGTTCAATGATAGTGTCCTATTAAATGTTATACCTAGGTTATCTGTATTATCTACATAACTTATTTCTACGTTATAAATACTAAGCTTTTGAAAATTGTGAAGATTCAGGTACTTTTTATGTATCACTATACACTTAGACATAAACGGATTAATACATAGACCATTGCGAGACGCCCATTTACTGACACATAACGTTTCATCTTTACACATCGGATACATTCATTGATTAGACTAACAGGACGATTGACATACATTTGGTCATCATCAGCGTATAAGTGATCACAACGGTTGGAAAAAACACTGGGCAGGTCGTTTATATGTATCGTAAAGAGGAGATGTCCCAAAATGGATCCCAGTGGGACACCACGAGAGACTGGCAAGTGATCAGAGCTTTTGTTTCAGGTAACAACGGCTTGTCTTCGATTATAAAAACATGTGGACAATAATTTAGTTGCAGTTTGACTAAAACTATACATCCTACTAAGCTTCTTCAGTAATATATCGCGATTAACCGTGTCAAATGCTTTACTAAGGTCAAGGAGTGTCAGGCATCGCTTGCTTAAAGATTTGGTAATTATCTTTACTGAGCTGTCTTATGTGTTCGGCTGTAAACAGCTGCCGTTCGCAAAATTGTTATTTTGTCGCGTAGGCAGTCAAATTTGATTAAAACTACCGGGTCAGCCACAGTTTTAGCGGCCGGTTGTTGTCTAATCCTATTAATTTCCCTTACTCTGGGCGCTGGAGTGACCCCCATTGAGAACGATAAGGTGTTAAACATCGTTCGCAGCTGCTCACCCTCAACATACGGCACTCCATGCTGCCGCATGTCATTTTCTGTGCTGGTGTTGCCTTGATTAGCGAGCTCCGCCTGCAATAACTCAATTTGAGTTTAAAGCACACGAGACTCCTCAGCCTCTTGTTCCAGGCATTGGATTTTATTTTTCTAATGTACTGCAACACATCACATTGGTTGACAATACTAAAATCAAAACTATTACTACAGTTACTAAATTACTAGGAACACACATACGTATTACACACTGTTACAGAAACATTGAGGTTTCCGAATTCATTGTTTATAACATTAACGTCTATATCACTATCTAAAACCGAAGTTACCTTGCCAATCCCCATTCTCTTCATGTATTTCTAAGTGGTTCGGTTGGATAGCGCACTCTTATGCCATGTTCTGATATAGCACTTAATCGCGCGATTAGGGTCATTAACGAGATTAAAGCACTAATCTACATATAATTGCGCGATTAACTCATACAAAAACTGTCAAACGTAATCCTCTCATTGACGAGATTACCTGCTAATCTAGTTGATTACTGTCAATGCAACCCTGTTTTTGTCTAACATTAGCGACAGATGGCGCTGTTTTTGCATATGAGAACAGCTGTTATTTGTTATTGTTGTTTTATTTGCAATTTGTAAGAAAATATGGCAGCAAAAACGAAAATGATAAATTGGTGCGATGGGGCAGAAATCTGCCTCATCGAGATATGGCAGAGCAGATTGCAACAACTGCGATCTGCTAGGAAAAAGTCGCATATCTATGAGGAAATGGCGTTAGAAATAAAAGTTAAAGTGCACAATTTTACAAATAGATACAGGTATGTACAATTTTTTATATGTAAAAACATTTTTAAATATGATAAATTTATTGAAAATTGTATTCACAGGAGAAGACAAAAATTAGCCCGTCTGGGGGTGCGCCATCTTTGTGGAAGCACTATGCTGCTGTGCACCAAATATTGAATGGCTGCAAAAGTATTGACACTGAAGCAATTGTGGAAGACAGTATTATGGATATATTTATATAGTATTTTACTGTTTAATATATTAAGTACTAAAAAGTATTATTATCCATAGAAGAAAGTAATGATTCGTTGAATGTGGATTCATCAACATATTTTTCACCTGCAACTCCAATGTCTCCAATTTATAAATGTAAACAAACAAATGTCAAACTTAATCTTATGCGAATCAGCTGATTGTTGTGTGAACGCATAAGATTATCGCTGGTAGATTATCGTAATCACGAGATTAATTTTTCATAGTGTGAACATGGCATTAAATTTTGAGCTACAATACAGACGTTTGGCTTTGCTTATAATTTGGTTAAAATTTCGTCTATGCGACTTAAATGTTCTGTACGTTTCCATTTTTCGAAGGACTCATATCGAATTTGTATGGCCAACTTGATTTCATTGTTAAACCTAATTTTAGGCCTAACATTTTTTTATTTAAGCGGTAAAAATACGATTGATAACTATCATTAGATTGTTGTCTCTTGATAACTTCTGTTGAATTAGGTTACAAACCCAAGATTTTGCATTGTTTAGTACTTAACTTAAATAAAATTATACAAAATATTTTGTTAATGTTAAAATTTTTATCATTTTGCGATGCTTTCATAAAACCTTCAAGCTATAAACTTGAAACTTTGCAATTCTCTTTATCTTTGGGATAGTAAATTAAAGTGTCAATATGGGGCTTCTACGATAACTGGGGCCTGGCAAATCGATAAATTCGATAACTCAGAACCGATAAATCTTCATAATTCGCACATCCTTACAGCTAGAGCCACCAAATTTGGTAGGAAGATAGCTGGCAACGACCCCCAAAAATCTGCATCAGTTTTGGAGCCACGCCCACCCCGTCCACCCCCCTTTCCACACCTTTTACAAACTTTGAGCAGGAATCACCAAATTTGGTATGGTCTGTCCGTCTGTGTGTTCCAAACTTTTTTCCACACCTTTCAAGCTAGAGACTTGAAACTTTACAATTCTCATTATCTATGGGATAGTAAATTAAAGTGTTCATATTAGGGCTCTACGATAACTGGGGGGCTGGTTAATCGATAAATTCGATAACCCAAAACCGATAAATCCACATATTTCGCACATCCTTACAGATAGAGCTACCAAATTTGGTAAGAAGATAGCTACTAGCTACCCCCAAAAAACAGCATCAACATTTTTGGAGCCACGCCCACCCATTCCGCTAAAGCCCCCCCCCTCCCCCCCGCGCAATTTAAAGTCAAAAAGCCTATATCTGCAACAGTTTTTGATCTATAACAAACAAATTTGGTGCCAACCGTACCTATTAGCAAACAGGCCTCTTTTACCGTTTTTAACACTGGTAACTATTATTCTGCTGTCGGGTGCTTCCGACTGCAACTTTTCCACTTGTTTTCCCCCAAATTTACAAATTTTTGCTTCTGAGATTCTAGCCTAGCTAGGAGTAGTGAGTGACAGTCTTAAGTTGGTCAGCCTATGCTTTTTGGGGGAAAAAAACTAAGTGAGCTGGTCACAATTGTCGAATAGTAATAGGAGTCACAGTCTTTGAATGCGAAGAGTGCAAGCAGAGGAGAGCGGAAGGAACCATTCCCCCCCCCCCCCCTCTCCCATCAATTTCGGTAGTTTGTCTTTTTTATGTCCATATTTCAAAAAATTAAAAAATTTATTTATTTATAGTCAGCTAAGAGCAGCTGACATTAAAATGAATCAAATTTAATTTAAATTAAAAATAGCTATAATAATTAAATTAAGTAAAATATAGAATAATATATTAATCAGAAAATATAATTAAAAGTTAACGTTAAAGCTCTGGGAAATTCAATAAAAAATTGAGTAGTCCAACATTTGTTGCGAGGATTGGGAAAAACCCAGAAAAACCCAATCAGACCAGCGTTAGATTAGTAATTATTGGTTACGATTAGATAAAGCAAGTAGAATCGATCTTTTAAGTACTGGAGTTGAGGCCTCCAAGAAGACAAGAGAATAAAGTCAGAACGTATAACACGAAATGGTTCATGAATTGAATAGTTGCTGAAGCAACAATCAAGGGTAAGTCGTAAAAATTTACGTTAAGATCTAATTGGGACATTAAATTTACTTTGACTCAAAAGAACTGATGAGTCGATTTCACCATTAAGTAGGTTAGTAATAAATAATACTCCATGCATAGTTCTACGGTTTAGCAGGAAGGGAAGATTTATTAAAAGGAGTCTACTCGAATACGAGGGTAAGTTAACTCCAGGAACCCAGTTAAAACTTCTAAGGGCAAATAGAAGAAATTTCTTCTGCACAGATTCAATTGTATCCTGGTGAATCGAGTATTGTGGGGACCACACACAAGATCCATACTCCAGTATGGGACGTACTAGGGATGTATTAAGCGTTCTAGTGGTGTAGGGATCACTTAAATCTTTCGACCACCGCTTGATGAAGCCAAGGACATTATTGGCCTTATTGACCATATACGAAATATGAGCGTCAAACTTTAATTTAGGATCAAGAATAATGCCTAAATCTTTAATTTCAAACACGCGGTCAAGTGCTGAAGCATCAAGCAAGTAGTGAGCAGTATAAGGGGTACTTCTACAAAAAGACATGACTTTCATTTTGAACAATCTAGATTGAGTAAGTTAAAACGACACCAGGCTGACAATGCACCCAAATCCGACTCTAGTAATTAGGGAAGCATCATTATAGGTTAAACATAGCTTCACATCATCAGCAAACATATACAAAAGAGTTAGTAATAACAGCTGGAAGATCGTTAATAAACAAATTAAATAGCAAAAGTCTAAGGTGACTACCCTGGGGAACACCAGAAGTAACTAAAATAGGTTTAGATACAGACGATTTGAAAACTACTTTTTGTGTTCGGCCACACAAGTACTCCGAAAGCCACAATAAAAGTTTTGATGGAAATCCAAAAATATTTAATATATGAAGCAACAGAGAATGACTAACAGAGTCAAATGCCTTACTAAAATCGGTGTAAACAACGTCATTTTGCATTTTTTTTTTTCCTGAAACCCTTTGATAACAAGTGAAGTGAAGTCAAGAAGGTTCGTGGTAGTCGGTCTACGCCTAACAAAACCGTGTTGATAAGGCGATATAATTGAACTACATCAGTGTTGCAGTTGAGAACATAAAATTTTTTCAAAGACTTTTGGTATGGCAGACAAATTGGATATACCCCTATAACTTTTAACGTTTGACTTTGAAGAATTTTTGTGAAGTGGAATTATAAAGGATTCCTTCCATATATCAGGAAACACAATTGAGTCAACCGACAAATTAAATAATTTATTTAAGGGCGCACAAAGAGAATCCGCGCAGTATCTCAGAATGCAACCTGGCACTCCATCAGGACCAGGCAGATAGCTTGGTTTGATAGAGTTAAGGTCACTTAGAAGCATACACTCAGTTATAACTGAGATATAAATGCAATTTGACGATTGAACTTGAAAAGGATAGGAATTACCGCTACTATGTAAATTCGTTGAATATACTGATTGAAAATACTCAGCAAATAAATTTTGTATCATCTAGGTATACTGAGGATGGCAAGCAAGAAGACTTACGTTTAGAGTTAACAAATTTATAAAACTGTTTAGGGTCACGTGAAAAGTTTAGTCTACAACGATTTAGATAATCATTATAACCGGACGTGTTAACAGAGAGAAAACTAGATTTTGCTACTAAATACGAAGATAAATCTAAAGTAGTTCCCGATTTTTTAAATTTTTTATATCATCTTGTCTTCGCGTTTTTCAATTTCGATAGTTCTCTCGTAAACCAAGAACAAGTGAGGGAAACACAAATATCCAAAAGCGAATTCAAGGTCCTATAAAATATGGCTATGGCAGTTTCTATATCACTACAGGAATAAAGGGGAGACCAATTAGTATGTTGAAGAAGATAATTTAATTTAGTAAAGTTAGTTTCACGAAAGCAACGGGTTTTAATGTATTTTAAGATACTGAAAAAGGGTTAAGAATTTCGATGGTAGTTCTAAGGTTGGATGGTATACAATGGATGGTATACAATTTTAATATCGACTTTAAAATCTTTAAGTCCAAACTTAATTTAAATATTATTTCTGATAGAACATTGGGGACAACGAGGTATGGTACATGGCGTCTACCAATGTGTCGTAACTCACTTACCATAAGCCTCTTGTCACAGTAATTTATAACGACGAAGATATTGATCACTCAATACCGATGGTAAAGAGTATATTGAGTTTGTGCAATGCCCGTCATGGTGTCTGCCTGCCTGACCGTCAGTATGTGCGCCATTTTTTCGACACCCTTCAAGAGACTTGAAAATAATGGGGTTCTAAGATAACTGGAGGGGGGCTGGCAAATCGATATTTCGCACATTCTTACAGCAGGAAGTACCAGATTTTGTGGCACCAAATATGGTGCCGGAATAGGTGATGACGACCCCCAAAAAATTGCATCAAAACTTTGGATGCCACGTCCACACATACCGCCCAACACTTCGTTAAAAACGGGAATGCGTGCTGATAGAGTAAACAAAATTTTTTAGGAAGATGCATGGTATCAATCCCCAAGTTTGCATGCCTCGCCCACCCATAGAGCTTCCAGCAAATATCTATCTTATTTAATGCAAATATCTACATTAAAACTTTGAATACCATGCCCACCCCTACTGCCCTAGCCATCCCAAGCTGCCCCACCACCACGTTCGAAACGGGAATGCGTGTACATACCACTGTTTTTTAGCTAGAGTCACAAAATCTGATGTCAACATAGCTGAAAGCATTCCCAAAAGATCTGCATCAGCCAATTTTTGAAATCAGCGTCCACCTCTACCAAATCCGTACCTGCTTGCAATCAGGCCTCTTGATACCATTTTTTAAACAGGTTTCGAGTATACCACAGACGGTTGCTTCCGACTGCAATGTTTTCAATTGTTTTCATATGGTGTAGAGAATAACGAAAGCAGTAAGCCTTAAGTGTGAGCGAGTGCGAAAGTGGATAGCATGTGAATAGGGTTTTTTTAAGTTCCCCTGCCTGAGACGAAAGAGCTTTTGGCAATTGCAATCTCTTTATTAGTTAAGCTCGTTGGCTGAACATAATCATGAACAAATTTTACAAATTCAATAGAAATTCAATTTGTTAATTGTAGGGGTAAGTAACATATTTTTAATTAATTATTATAATTACAACCATAATTCCCAGCAGTCGCCCTTTGAACGCTTCATCGGCATTCAATTATGTTGGCGTCCTGTTGAGAGCCACAGAACCGAATCGCAAAGTCTGTTTTCAACGTAGCGGCATCTTAACGTAGGCAAAAGCGTAACTGCCTACAGCGCAAACAGTGACAAAATCAACGACAAAGATTCACAAAAAAAAAAAAAAAAAAAAAAAAAAAAAACAAAGAAATGAAACTTATTTTGCTCAAACCCTTCTATAGAGTATTTTAATTCTGTGGGACGTTTGAAATATCCGACTCCACAATATTAATTATACCCTTAACCCATAAAATGGGTAAATAAGGGTATAATGGTTTTGTGCAAAAGTATGTAACAGGCAGAAGGAAGCATCTCCGACCCTATAAAGTATATATATTCTTGATCAGCATCAACAGCCGAGACGATATAGCCATGTCCGTCTGTCCGTCTGTCTGTCCGTCTGTCCGTCTGTATGAACGCGTGGATCTCAGAGACTACAAGAGCTAGAGACTTCAGATTTTGGATTTAAGTTCTCCTATACCATAAGTTTGCTTCAAATTATCGATAACTATTCTGGTTTCCGATATACACATGGAATCGATAACAATAAAATATCGAATTTGGAAAATCTAAAAATGAGGGTTGAAGCAATGGATAATGATAGAACTTTTCTAAAAATTTCGTCCAAATCGGTTGAGAAACACCGGAGATATTGAACTTAATCGATGGAAGCTAAGCCAGTATACCAAAGTCTTATATAAATTAAATATATTTATTGAAACTGGGTTCAGGGTATCTTCTAGTCGGGCTCTCCCGACTAGAGCCTTCTTACTTGTTTTATTTTATTTTGATAAAATTACAATCCATATAATACATATGTATAATATATATTTTAATGTATATACATTTATAACATGAAAGGATTGTCTGTATTGTCGGCAAAAGCCAGTATAGCTCGATAGTCTATAAGTCAAAAGTTATACTGATGGAATAGTTTCCTATATTTTTGGCATGCAATACCATTTGTTAGCTAAGAAATTATTTTCACTAATAAATGACGAGCTTCGGAAAAAATCGTATTAATTAAACGGCTAACCCAAAATAAAAGACCTGTTTAATTTGCTACCTGACCTGTTTTTTATCCAGACAGTCTGTCAAACACCTTTTTACAAAACTGTCACTGGTATTTTTATACTCTTCACATGTGAAACAGGGTATATTGAGTTTGTCATGAATTTGTAACGCCTTAAAGGAATGATGGGAGACCCCATAAACTACATATCAAAATGATCAGGACGAGCTCTGGAATTGATTTCCGTCCGTCCGTCTGTTCGTCTGTCTGTTTCAACACGATTTCCGGAAAAACTGCTGAACCGATCTTGATGAAACTTTCACAGATTGCTTAGATCATGTCGGGTTTGTTCACTATGAAATTTCATCTCGATCGGAGCATTCTACGACAAAGCCACCAAACAAATTTACCATATCGTACTATCAATTGTTGTCTCTGTCGTGCACTTTCAAGTATCATCGATATTCAGTTTCCGAAGTACACATGTTATCGATACAATAAAATTTTTAATTGGAAAATTTTTAAACAAATGAAATAATAATGGTCTCCTGTGAAAAATTAGTCGAAATCGGTTGAGATTGATTTTAAGTCATGCGTTCTGCAGCGCAGCATTGCACACACAAACACTTTCGAGTTTACAGTAACTGTACGCGTTCAATTTGTGGCTTAGAGTATTTCGTGGTCGAGTTTTCTCGACTAGAACCTTCTTACTTATTTAAAGTCTTTCCAGTGTTTACAAAAGAAACGAAATAAGGTCAAACGTAGTAAAATCATTACGATTGACTGTTAATATTCCGCAACTCATTTTGGACATTTTTAAGCTTCTTTGGCCTTCAAGCTAAAGCCTTGAAACTTTCCAATTCTCTTTATCCATGGGATAGTAAATTAAAGTGTCAAGATTGGGGTTCTATTGATAACTGACGGGCTGGCAATTCGATAAATTCGAAAACTCAAAACCGAAAGATCCACATATTTCGCACATCCTTACAGCTAGAACTACCAAATTTGGTAAAAAGATAGCTACTAGCAACCCCCAAAAAGCAGCATCAACAATTTTGGAGCCACGCATACCCATTCCGCCCCCAGCCCCCGCAATTTAAAGTCAAAAAAGCCTATATCTTCCACAGTTTTTGAGCTAGAGCCACCAAATTGGTGCCAAGATAGGTGATAATTACTCCCCAAAAACTTCCCTAGCCGCTCCCATCCCAAACAATATGTCAAAAACGGGAATGCATGTATCTTCCAGAGTTGTGGAGCTAGAGCCACCAAATTTGGTAGGAACTTAGCTGGCAATAACCCAAACCAAAAATCTGCATCAAGGTTTTGGAGCCACGCCCACCCATTGCACCCCCCTTTCCCCACCTTTTACAAACTTTTAGCTAGAATCACCAAATTTTGTTAACAAGCCGGTGCTTGGTATCGTTGGGCCACTTGACTGTACTGTTCGTTAGTACATCTACGTCCAATATAGCAACTGACATTCCACACCCTTACTGCCTAGCCCCTCCACCCCTTTCCCAACCTTTTACAATCTTTGAGCTAGAGTCACCAAATTCGGAAGGAAGATAGCTGGTGGCATCCCAATCTGCATCAAAGAATCTCTAAGGCAGCGTACACCCCTGCCACATTCGTATCCTTTTGCAATCAGGACTCTTTTTACCGGTTTTAATACTGGTATCGAGTATGCCGCAGTCGGTTGCGTCCGACTGCATCGTTTCCACTTGATTTAGATTTAAATTTTTGGGATGTTAAGTTTTGTAAATTTATTAAATGGGTGAAAAAATTATAGTTTTGCTCAAATGGATAAGAATTTATATATTTATATATATACATATTACATATTTATATACATTGCATAGAACCAATATACTCTTTACCTTCGGTAAAAAAAAGGCCTGATTGCAATAGGGTACGGATCATTTAAATACTCTCCGATGCAGATAGGGATGCCACCAGCTATCTTCCTTCCAAATTTGGTGACTGTAGCTCAAAATTTGTAAAGGGTTTGAAAAGGGGGCTGGGGATTATATGGGTGGGCATCAAATTTTTTGATGCAGATTTCTGTGGTATGTCAATTGCTATCTTCATACCAAATTTGGTGACTCTAGCTCAAAGTTTGTAAAAGGTGGGAAAAGGGAAACTGGGGGCGGTATGGGTGGGCGTGGCATCCATTTTTTGTTTCAGATCTTTGTGGGATGTCAATTGCTATCTTCAAACAAAACTGGTGGCTCTAGCTCTAGCTCTTGATGCAAGTCAATTGCTATCTGCCTTCCAAAATTTGGTCACTCTAGCTCAAAGGTTGTAAAAGGTGGAAAGGGGGGCGGAATGGGTGGGCTTGGCTCCAAAACTTTGATGCAGATTTTTAAGGTTCGTTGCCAGCTATTTTCCTACCAAATTTGGTAGATTTAGCTTCACTACTCTGGACTAAGCTAAGGCGGTATTGGTGGGAAGGGCATCAAAACTTTTGATGTAGTTTTTTGGGGTCATCATCACCCAAATTATTTTTTTTTTGTAATCGATTCCTTGTGTATATCGAAAATCAGACTAGTTATCGATAATTTAAAACAAACTGCCTGTTTCATACTTTTGCACAAACCCATTATACCCTTTTAACCCATTTTATGTGTTCAGGGTATGAAAACAGTCGAGTCGAATTGACGATTGACAAATTGAACGCGTCGATCACACGGACTTTAAAAGCGAGACTCCAAGTTTGGAATATGGGCTTTCCTTACCCCATAACTATCGATAGCTTTACCGGATTCCGATTTACAACATAATCAAAAACATTTTTGTCTGTAAAGTTGGCTTACGTACGATAGTCCTACGTGACAAAGTACAATAACAAAATAGTTATAAAGTGATTGAATAGTTTTATGAATATATTATTACTTATTCCTGCCAATCTGTGTTTCTATTTAAGTGGACGATGATAGGAAAGGTAGGAAATGTATGTTGAAGCTCTCAACATCAAAATGCCTCAAAAAAGTCAAATGATTAGTGGTTCCTCCCAACGTTGTTGACTTATCAACATTTAATGCGCATTCGAGATTATAAACGTCTGTCATGTCTTTAAGGCAGTGGTGGGCAGACGTCGACGTCGAAAATATTTCTAACTCACACGAGGCAGCGCGCTGGTGTGAGTTAGGTTTTTCGCTGCCGACTGCATGAAATCACACGTACGCTATAAGCATTGAAATCTATTTTTAGAACACGTTTGTTCGTTCGTCGTCGGTTGTCGTGCCCATGATACAATTAACAGGGTAGTGTCATCAGAGAGAGCGCTCTCTTTTTTCGGATACCAATCGACAGTCGAAAAGTGCTTGTCGTTCGGGTAAGACGTTGAAGCGGACGATTTTTTTCCGTTTGCTATTTTTGTTGATGTTTTTTTTTTAGGTTAAGATTTGACTTGTGACTTTTTAAAATGCCTTCATACTGCGCAATTTGCCAAGACTTAAGAAACATTCAATGGTTTTCTTAGACAAAATAATAAGACTAGAAAAAATGTTTGTACATTGCCACAAAAGTACCATTGGTATACGTTCAAACGCGCTTAAAAATTTAGAAACAATAGCGGAAAGTGTTGATTTGCCAAAGCATTTAATAACATTTTTCTTTAAAATAAGAATATTTTTTAGAGTAAAAAATCTCAACACTAAACTAAAAATACAAAAACAAAAACAAAAGCTTATGGGCCATCGCAAACTATTAAAAATAATGCTTTAAGTCAACAATAATAATAATAATAATAATTGTTTTTAGCTTATGGGCCATCGCAAACTATTAAAAATAATGCTTTAAGTCAACAATAATAATAATAATAATAATTGTTTTTAGTTATAAAATATATATAAGTTTTGTTATTAAAAATTATTACGTTTGTTTAATCATTTGCGTTTTATTCAAACTCTTAATTTTCTTTTTACAACGCAACATAATTTCGTCGACCGCATACAAACAAAACACTTTTTATACCTAACTCACTCGCACTTACAAAACAATTCCCTTACAGAGGCAAGAGAGTAAAATCAAGAGAGCAACGTGGTGTCTCTGTCGCACTTACACTTCCATATACATTGGTATCTGGCTCTATCGTATGACACTACCCTGTTAATTGTATCATGGTCGTGCCGAAGCATGCATTAGACTTAACATTGTACTTTTAGTTGAAGGCGAACTATTGACAGGCAGGCACCACGCAGCGCATTAGCAAGAAAACTAATTTTTTACAGTGCGCTCCAAAATGTTTATGCCCGAATGAGAGAATGCATTTTTTTTCATAGAAAATAAAGATTGCAGAGCAAAATGTTTGTTATCGATAATTTGGTGCAAACTTGCTCTGCTCATGGAAACGGACAACTTATATCGAAAATCTTAAGTCTCTTGTTTTTGTAGTCTCTGAGATCCACGCGTTTAAACAGACGGACAGACGGACGGACAGACGGACATGTCTATATCGTCTCGGCTGTTGATACTGACCATAAACTGTATGAAGTCGGAGATGCTTCCTTCTGCCTGTTACATACTTTTGCACAAAACCATTATACCCTTTTTACCCATTTTATGGGATAAGGGTATATAAAAGCAGTAAGCCATAAGTGTTAGGGAGCGCGATGGCGGATAGCATTTTTAGCCGTTTTTGGTTCAGTTTCCCTTGCACTCAGCAGCCCGTAAAAATTTTTCACTTTATAAAATAACAAAATTCTAGACAAGCAGGCCCAGCAAGAAGTGAAACGCACGCACACATACAGTGACAAATTTTTACAAAGTGGTTGCCGCTGGCCTGCCGCTTGTTGTACACTTGAGAGCGGAACCCTGAGACGAAGTAACTGTAAAGGCTCTTTTTTACAATTGCAGTATCTTGTTATTTAAGAGTCTTTTTTGGTATGAAGATAGCAATTGACATTCTACATAGATCTGCATCAAAAATATTTTATGCCACGTCACTCATACCGCCCCGAGCCCACTTTCCCCCACCTTTTTTAAATTTTGAGCTACCGAAGGTTAAGAGTATATTGGGTGTATACCATGTCCCTCGTGGTGTCTGTCTGTCTGTCCGCCCGTATGTGCGGAACTTTATCTTCATCTATGACAGGGAAAGATAGAGTGAAAAGATTGGGGTTCTACGATAACTGGAAGACTTGCAAATCGCTAAAATTCGATTCTCAAAGTATTCTGCTGCCTCCTACGTCCGGCTGGATATGGTGTTATATTTCAAGCGAGACAGTTTGGAGAGTTTAAACATACTGAAAACCTTAAAATCACGCTACTTAGTAGGTCTATATTATATTAAGCAAATTCTAAAAAAGGCAGCGTAACCAGCGCTCAATTTCTATATAAAAAATAAAATTGATCTTGTTTTGCAGTCCTGTGTTATCACACGCATACTTGCGCTCCTCTCTCTCTGCACCAAGTTTCAACTTGCCTTACCCCATAGAAAAGTGTTTTCCTTTTCAAAATGACTTGTAGTGGTGTGTCCGTAACCTGCAACGTTTTAACTTGTTATACATTTATGAAATGAATACAAATCATAAATAGTTTTGTGCAATCGTATGAAGCACCCAAAAGAAAGAAACATCAGTCGAGTCGTTAAAGCAGTGCTGTTCTGTCTGTATGAACGCGTTGATGCCAAAGACTAAAAGAGCCAGACACACCAGATTTGAACAAAATTACATGCAGGTCAAATTTGTTTTAATTGATCCGAACAACAGAGACAACAAAGGCTAATAATGCAGACATTATCTATTACGCGTGCTTTCACACACACACACACAGACACACAAATATAAACAATTTCTACAGGGAATTTTCTTGACGAGCTTTCTTGAAACCTTTTTTATGTTTTTATTGTAATAATTTTTGAGTTTAGGTGAATGCGATTATATCGAATGAATGACCCATGTAGTCTGTCAGCTTTAAACTTGCCTAAACTGGAGCATGTCCTGACCAAAGTTAGATGAAATGCCCGTGTCTGGGCATCGAAAAACAGCTTAAGCAAAAATAAAATCCTGCCCATATAAATCTCTTAAAAAGGAGTCACTTCAATTGACTGAAAGCTGCTTATGTAAATAATTGAAAGCTCTCCTGCGCATTAGTGGCCGAGGCGATTCCTGGCATACATTTTGTCGAGGAAGTTTTCGCTGACTTAATTATACACAATTAAATGCTTATGCAATTTGACTTTTATATCAAAAAGAATATATGTGGGAAATAATTTGAAAATATTTATGCAACGCCTTTATTTTCAAGTAGGACAATCGCAGTCGAAGCAACCGCCTCCTTAATACTCTGATACCAGTATTTAAACAAATGGTAAATAGTAAGTTTGCAAAGGGGCTATGGGCCGGGTGATGTGTGCGTGGTTTACCAAATTTGGTGACTCTAGCACAAAAACTGTGAAAATCCTTATTTTGAAAGCAGGTGGCTGAGGGCGATGGGGGTACGCTAGGCATTAAACCAATTCAGATCTTTGCCTAGAAACGATGCACGCATTATTGTTTTTAAAGAGGCGGTGGGGCGAAGGGTGCGGCATCAACATTTTTGGTACATATCTGTGCGGGATGTCACCAGCTTGCCTCACAGTGACTCTAGCTCAATATACGCATTCCATTTTTAAAGAGTGGTGGCTGGGTGCGGCTTGTTCGTGGTATGCAAATGGATCTTTGTGCAATTAACCAGCTATTTTTTTAAGTATTTCGGTGACTAGCTCAAAAACTGTGTGAAATTTGTTTCTTTAATCGATGTACACCTAGAGGTCTACCAACATGTTATCGATTTCCTGGCCCGTAGCTCCATTATATTTGCACTTCGTCTCACGCATACATATACCAAGCGATTCGCAAGGTTCCAAGTGCCTAGCGTTACAGACAGACAGACAGCATGACGCACATTACATAAGACCTATAATCAGTTCTATATCGTATAACGCGGTGGTTGCGTTCATCAAAAATTGAGCTTTATGAGATCCGCGTTATAGAAGACTTATTATTATTATTTTTACTGTCTTTGAACATCATATTTCGTTTATTAAACGAAATTTCGTAAATGTCAAAATATCGCGGTGTTCTGAAACTAATTTGTATACATACCCTGATTGATTTTGTCAAGAATCTGTAACGCATTAAACGAATGATGGGAGACCCCATAAACTACATATCAAAATGATCAGGACGAGCTCAGGAATTGATTTCCGCGTGTCCGTCCGTCTGTCTGTTTCAACACGATTTCCGGCCAAACTGCTGAGCCGATCTTGATGAAACTTTCACAGATTGCTTAGATCATGTCGGGTTTGTTCACTATGAAATTTCATCCCGATCGGAGCATTATACGACATAGCCACCATACAAATTGACCATATCGTACTATCAATTGTTCTTGCTGTCGTGCACTCTCAAGTACCTACATACATATAGCTCATTTGCTTCAAAAGTTGTATAACGCAAAAAATTTTAGAATTGTTGTTGTTGTCGCACACCAACAAGTAAATGACGCTCAAGAGTAAAAATATATGCGAAAAATTACCAACAACTGCACAGAAACATAAATAATAGGGGGGAGCATTGATTTGGCTGACTGTCTACCGTCTAGCTGACAATAACAGCCAAACCACAACAATTGTAAAAAAAAAAAAATTCAATTTATTGAGGCTTGATATATTTTACATGCGAATTTGCTTAGTTTAATGACTGTATACTTAGGACTATATGCATATAGCTGCACTTTTTTTAGACTAAACTGTTCTACCCTGTGTTTTTCAGTGTGCCCTGACTTACACTTTTCTGCACTTTTCTACACGACCAAATATCAAGAGCAGAAAAGTGTAAAACAACAAAACAGCTGTTTTGTGTCAGTTACGGTTTTAAGCTCTTCAAATCAGTTTAACATTGCAAGTTTAAACAATAATACAAAATATCAAATGAGTTTATTTTATAACTTTTTATGCAATATGCAGAGCCTGAAGTATATTCAGAGCAGCAAGCAGCAGGTGCCGCACCCAATGGAAATAAAGAAAATGCTATTTGGGTGAATTTAAGCACAAAATTCCTCTTGTAGCTCGCAAATGTGTTTGAAATTCTTTGTCCGTGTAGGTTGGAAACGTTGTCAATCACACAATTTATTTATTTCCTATCGAGATATCTAACAACTGCACCAGTAACTAATCCTCTCTTCATCGCCACTTGGATCAGTGGAGCTTGCAATAATTTCATCATCACTGTCGTCTTCAATTAACTCATAGTGAAATTTTCATTGTTATTTAAACTCATGTTAGTCATGTCAGTCAGCTGTTGCTTCATTTGCTCTACACTTTTTTACACTTAAATTTTTCAGGGTTGTATTTTTCGTGTTCTTTTCTGCACTGCACTACACTACACTTTCTACTTTCTACTTTCAAACAGACCTAATGTGTCAAGATGTTTTAAATTATCGATAACTTTTCTGGTTCCCGATATACACATGGAATCGATTACATAAAAATTTCGAATTTGGAAAATAAAAATATGGGGGTTGAAATAATGGGTAGCGATAGAAATTTTCCAAATCGGTTTAGAAACACCGGAGATATCGAATTTAATCGATTGAAGTTAAGTCAGTATACCAAAGTAAACATTTCGACTCTGTCTTTCTCTTTCTCAGCAGCGTTGCTAAAACTAAGAGAGAGTAGTGAGAGTGTAAGAACCTCCGTGTCGCTGCTACGCACACAAGCAAGGGTGCCGATCACTGATAAATACATAACAGCGTCGTTTGATGCTTAAATTTGTTGACATTATTTTCATATAAGTTTGTAAGGGGATCAAACAAGTTATCGAGTTTTCGTCGCAATAACCGGACGGACGCTGTAAGCAGAGACGTTATAACCAGATTCTACTGTATATTGAAATTTTTGGTTTTTGACGTGACAACAACATTTTTGGCAATTAAGGTTTATTGTTCTTGCATTTTAAAATAAAATTTCTACTATAATTTGAGGTATTTATTCTTTGTTCATTAGTTTTGAGATGTTTGCAGGTAAAGAAACTTTCTACAGATTCAGCGATGCTTCTTTAATTTTTAAATTCGGAAGGGATGGAAGCGAATCACAGGATACGCGAGATATTCGCACCGAATATTTTCGGCTCAGTAGACACAAATTTGGACAGAAATTTTAGTGAAATTTGAACTAACATGTGCATCCGATCATGCAAGTAAAAAACCAGCTCTTCTCTGTGACGGCCTTAACATTTAACGTAAAAAATGATAACAATTTCCTTAAGGCAGTGGTGGGCACACACAAATATTGTCACAGTTTTCACACGCATACAAGCACAATTTGCGTGCGCTGCAGCGAAAAAACGAAGTGTGATCAGTACAGTGCACGCTGCAAGTTAACGGTTACTCATTGTGCTTATTATTTATTAATAAATAATGCCATCTTGAAAAATATTTAACATTTCGAAAAACAATGTTATTGCAAATTAAGCAGTTTGCTCTGGAATCTTTATTTTCTATGAAAAAAATTCATTCTCCCATTCGGGCATAAACATTTTGGAGCGCACTGTAAAAAATTTGTTTTCTTGCTAATGCGCTGCGTGGTGCCTGCCTGTCAATAGTTCGCCTTCAACTAAAAGTACAAGGACAGCGCGCTGCCTCGTGTGAGTTGGGTTTTTCGCTGCCGACTGAACGAAATCACACGTACGCTATAAGCATTGAAACAAGGCATACTTAACTATAAGTATGCCTTGCATTGAAATATATTTTTAGAACACGTTTGTTCGTTCGTCGTCGGTTGTCGTGCCGAAGCATGCATTAGACTTAACATTAACTTTTAGTTGAAGGCGAACTATTGACAGGCAGGCACCACGCAGCGCATTAGCAAGAAAACTAATTTTTTACAGTGCGCTCCAAAATGTTTATGCCCGAATGGGAGAATGAATTTTTTTTCATAGAAAATAAAGATTGCAGAGCAAAATGTTTGATCTGCAATAACATTGTTTTTCGAAATGTTAAATATTTTTCAAGATGGCATTATTTATTAATAAATAATAAGCACAATGAATAACCCTTAACTTGGAGCGTGCACTGTACTGATCACACTTCGTTTTTTCGCTGCAGCGCACGCAAATTGTGCTTGTATGCGTGTGAAAACTGTGACAATATTTGTGTGTGCCCACCACTGCCTTAAGGAAATTGTTATCATTTTTTACGTTAAATGTTAAGGCCGTCAAAGAGAAGAGCTGGTACTTTACTTGCATGATCGGATGCACATGTTAGTTCAAATTTCACTAAAATTTCTGTCCAAATTTGTGTCTACTGAGCCGAAAATATTCGGTGCGAATATCTCGCGTATCCTGTGATTCGCTTCCATCCTATGAATTTAAAAATTAAAGAAGCATCGCTGAATCTGTAGAAAGTTTCTTTACCTGCAAACATCTCAAAACTAATGAACAAAGAATAAATACCTCAAATTATAGTAGAAATTTTATTTTAAAATGCAAGAACAATAAACCTTAATTGCCAAAAATGTTGTTGTCACGTCAAAAACCAAAAATTTCAATATACAGTAGAATCTGGTTATAACGTCTCTGCTTACAGCGTCCGTCCGGTTATTGCGACGAAAACTCGATAACTTGGTTGATCCCCATACAAACTTATATGAAAATAATGTCAACAAATTTAAGCATCAAACGACGCTGTTATGTATTTATCAGTGATCGGCACCCTTGCTTGTGTGCGTAGCAGCGACACGGAGGTTCTTACACTCTCACTACTCTCTCTTAGTTTTAGCAACGCTGCTGAGAAAGAGAATGACAGAGTCGAAATGTTTACTTTGGTATACTGACTTAACTTCAATCGATTAAATTCAATATCTCCGGTGTTTCTAAACCGATTTGGAAAATTTCTATCGCTACCCATTATTTCAACCCCCATATTTTTATTTTCCAAATTCGATATTTTTATGTAATCGATTCCATGTGTATATCGGGAACCAGAAAAGTTATCGATAATTTAAAACATCTTGACACATTAGGTCTGTTTGAAAGTAGAAAGTAGAAAATGTAGTGTAGTGCAGTGCAGAAAAGAACACGAAAAATACAACCCTGAAAAATTTAAGTGTAAACAAGTGGAAACGTTGCAGTCGGACGCAACCGACTGCGGTATACTCGATACCAGTATTAAAAATTTTGATGCCCATCCATGTGGGATGTCAATTGCTATCTTCATACCAAATTTGGTGACTCTAGCTCAAAGTTTGTATAAAGTGTGGAAAGGGGGGCTGGGGGCGGTATGGGTGGAATTGCATCCAAATTTTTGATGCAGATCTTTGTGGAATGTCAATTGCTACCTTCATACCAAATTTGGTGACTCAAGCTCAAAAATTGTATAAAGTGGGGAAATGGGGGCTGGGGGCGGTATGTTTGGGCGTGGCATCCAAATTTTTGGTGCAGATCTATGTGGGATGTCAATTGCTATCTTCATACCAAATTTGGTGACTCTAGCTCGAAGTTTGTATAAAGTGGGGAAAGGGGGGCTGGGGGCGGTATGGTTGGGCGTGGCATCCAAATTTTTGCTGCAGATCCTTGTGGAATGTCAAATGCTACCTTCATACCAAATTTGGTGACTCTAGCTCAAAGTTTGTATAAAGTGGGGAAATGGGGGCTGGGGGCGGTATGTTTGGGCGTGGCATCCAAATTTTTGGTGGAGATCTATGTGGGATGTCAATTGCTATCTTCATACCAAATTTGGTGACTCTAGCTCGAAGTTTGTATAAAGAGGGGAAAGGGGGGCTGGGGGCGGTATGGTTGGGCGTGGCATCCAAATTTTTGCTGCAGATCCTTGTGGAATGTCAAATGCTACCTTCATACCAAATTTGGTGACTCTAGCTCAAAGTTTGTATAAAGTGGGGAAATGGGGGCTGGGGGCGGTATGTTTGGGCGTGGCATCCAAATTTTTGCTGCAGATCCTTGTGGAATGTCAAATGCTACCTTCATACCAAATTTGGTGACTCTAGCTCAAGGTTTGTATAAGGTGGGGAAAGGGGGGCGGAATGGATGGGCTAGGCTCCAAAACTTTGATGCAGATTGTTGGGGGTCGTTGCCAGCTATCTTCCTACCAAATTTGGTGGCTCTAGCTCCACTACTCTGGAATATACACGCATTCCCGTTTTTGACGAAGCGTTGGGGCAGATGGGGGTGGCTAGGGCGGTATTGGTAGGCGTGGCATCCGAACTCTTGATGCAGTTTTTTGGGGGTCATCATCAGCTAAATTGGCACCAAATTTGGTGGCTCTAGCTCAAAAACAACATTTCTGATTTCAAAATGCAGGGGGGCTGGGGGCGGAATGGGTGGGCGTGGCTCCAAAACTTTGATGCAGTTTTTTGGGGGTCGTTACCAGCTAGCTTCCTACCAAATTTGGAGGCTCTAGCTCTACAACTTTGGAAGATACACGCATTCCCGTTTTTTACGAAGCGTTGGGGCATCTGGGGGCGGCTACGGCGGTATTGGTGGGCGTGGCATCCAAACTTTTGGTGCAGTTTTTGGGGGGTCATCATCAGCTAAATTGGCACCAAATTTGGTGGCTCTAGCTCAAAAAATGTGGGAGATATAGGCTTATTTGACTTTAAAATTCGGGGGGTCTGGGGGCGGAATGGGGGGGCGTGGCTCCAAAATTTTGATGCAGTTTTTTGGGGGTTGCTAGTAGCTATCTTCTTACCAAATTTGGTAGTTCTAGCCGTAAGGATGTGCGAAATATGTGGATTTATCGGTTTTGAGTTATCGAATTTATCGATTTGCCAGCCCCCCAGTTATCGTAGAACCCCCATCTTGACACTTTAATTTACTATCCCATAGATAAAGAGAATTGGAAAGTTTCAAGTCTCTAGCTTGAAGGGTGTGGAAAAAACTTGCATACATACGGACGGACAGACGGACAGACGGACAGACACCATGACGGACATTGCACAAAACCAATATACTCTTTACCTTCGGTATCGAGTATAAAAAGTGTAAAGCTACTGTCGCACAAAACAGGTGAAAGTTAGAGCAAATGAAGCAACAGCTGACTGACATGACTAACATGAGTTTAAATAACAATGAAAATTTCACTATGAGTTAATTGAAGACGACAGTGATGATGAAATTATTGCAAGCTCCACTGATCCAAGTGGCGATGAAGAGAGGATTAATTACTGGTGCAGTTGTTAGATATCTCGATAGGAAATAAATAAATTGTGTGATTGACACGTTTCCAACCTACACGGACAAAGAATTTCAAACACATTTGCGAGCTACAAGAGGAATTTTGTGCTTAAATTCACCCAAATAGCATTTTCTTTATTTCCATTGGGTGCGGCACCTGCTGCTTGCTGCTCTGAATATACTTCAGGCTCTGCATATTGCATAAAAAGTTATAAAATAAACTCATTTGATATTTTGTATTATTGTTTAAACTTGCAATGTTAAACTGATTTGAAGAGCTTAAAACCGTAACTGACACAAAACAGCTGTTTTGTTGTTTTACACTTTTCTGCTCTTGATATTTGGTCGTGTAGAAAAGTGCAGAAAAGTGTAAGTCAGGGCACACTAAAAAACACAGGGTAGAACAGTTTAGTCTAAAAAAAGTGCAGCTATATGCATATAGTCCTAAGTATACAGTCATTAAACTAAGCAAATTCGCATGTAAAATATATCAAGCCTCAATAAATTGAATTTTTTTTTTTTTACAATTGTTGTGGTTTGGCTGTTATTGTCAGCTAGACGGTAGACAGTCAGCCAAATCAATGCTCCCCCCTATTATTTATGTTTCTGTGCAGTTGTTGGTAATTTTTCGCATATATTTTTACTCTTGAGCGTCATTTACTTGTTGGTGTGCGACAACAACAACAATTCTAAAATTTTTTGCGTTATACAACTTTTGAAGCAAATGAGCTATATGTATGTAGGTACTTGAGAGTGCACGACAGCAAGAACAATTGATAGTACGATATGGTCAATTTGTATGGTGGCTATGTCGTATAATGCTCCGATCGGGATGAAATTTCATAGTGAACAAACCCGACATGATCTAAGCAATCTGTGAAAGTTTCATCAAGATCGGCTCAGCAGTTTGGCCGGAAATCGTGTTGAAACAGACAGACGGACGGACACGCGGAAATCAATTCCTGAGCTCGTCCTGATCATTTTGATATGTAGTTTATGGGGTCTCCCATCATTCGTTTAATGCGTTACAGATTCTTGACAAAATCAATCAGGGTATGTATACAAATTAGTTTCAGAACACCGCGATATTTTGACATTTACGAAATTTCGTTTAATAAACGAAATATGATGTTCAAAGACAGTAAAAATAATAATAATAAGTCTTCTATAACGCGGATCTCATAAAGCTCAATTTTTGATGAACGCAACCACCGCGTTATACGATATAGAACTGATTATAGGTCTTATGTAATGTGCGTCATGCTGTCTGTCTGTCTGTAACGCTAGGCACTTGGAACCTTGCGAATCGCTTGGTATATGTATGCGTGAGACGAAGTGCAAATATAATGGAGCTACGGGCCAGGAAATCGATAACATGTTGGTAGACCTCTAGGTGTACATCGATTAAAGAAACAAATTTCACACAGTTTTTGAGCTAGTCACCGAAATACTTAAAAAAATAGCTGGTTAATTGCACAAAGATCCATTTGCATACCACGAACAAGCCGCACCCAGCCACCACTCTTTAAAAATGGAATGCGTATATTGAGCTAGAGTCACTGTGAGGCAAGCTGGTGACATCCCGCACAGATATGTACCAAAAATGTTGATGCCGCACCCTTCGCCCCACCGCCTCTTTAAAAACAATAATGCGTGCATCGTTTCTAGGCAAAGATCTGAATTGGTTTAATGCCTAGCGTACCCCCATCGCCCTCAGCCACCTGCTTTCAAAATAAGGATTTTCACAGTTTTTGTGCTAGAGTCACCAAATTTGGTAAACCACGCACACATCACCCGGCCCATAGCCCCTTTGCAAACTTACTATTTACCATTTGTTTAAATACTGGTATCAGAGTATTAAGGAGGCGGTTGCTTCGACTGCGATTGTCCTACTTGAAAATAAAGGCGTTGCATAAATATTTTCAAATTATTTCCCACATATATTCTTTTTGATATAAAAGTCAAATTGCATAAGCATTTAATTGTGTATAATTAAGTCAGCGAAAACTTCCTCGACAAAATGTATGCCAGGAATCGCCTCGGCCACTAATGCGCAGGAGAGCTTTCAATTATTTACATAAGCAGCTTTCAGTCAATTGAAGTGACTCCCTTTTAAGAGATTTATATGAGCAGGATTTTATTTTTGCTTAAGCTGTTTTTCGATGCCCAGACACGGGCATTTCATCTAACTTTGGTCAGGACATGCTCCAGTTTAGGCAAGTTTAAAGCTGACAGACTACATGGGTCATCCCATTCGATATAATCGCATTCACCTAAACTCAAAAATTATTACAATAAAAACATAAAAAAGGTTTCAAGAAAGCTCGTCAAGGAGATTCCCTGTAGAAATTGTTTATATTTGTGTGTCTGTGTGTGTGTGTGTGAAAGCACGCGTAATAGATAATGTCTGCATTATTAGCCTTCGTTGTCTCTGTTGTTCGGATCAATTAAAACAAATTTGACCTGCATGTAATTTTGTTCAAATCTGGTGTGTCTGGCTCTTTTAGTCTTTGGCATCAACGCGTTCATACAGACAGAACAGCACTGCTTTAACGACTCGACTGATGTTTCTTTCTTTTGGGTGCTTCATACGATTGCACAAAACTATTTATGATTTGTATTCATTTCATAAATGTATAACAAGTTAAAACGTTGCAGGTTACGGACACACCACTACAAGTCATTTTGAAAAGGAAAACACTTTTCTATGGGGTAAGGCAAGTTGAAACTTGGAACAGAGAGAGAGGAGCGCAAGTATGCGTGTGATAACACAGGACTGCAAAACAAGATCAATTTTATTTTTTATATAGAAATTGAGCGCTGGTTACGCTGCCTTTTTTAGAATTTGCTTAATATAATATAGACCTACTAAGTAGCGTGATTTTAAGGTTTTCAGTATGTTTAAACTCTCCAAACTGTCTCGCTTGAAATATAACACCATATCCAGCCGGACGTAGGAGGCAGCAGAATACTTTGAGAATCGAATTTTAGCGATTTGCAAGTCTTCCAGTTATCGTAGAACCCCAATCTTTTCACTCTATCTTTCCCTGTCATAGATGAAGATAAAGTTCCGCACATACGGGCGGACAGACAGACAGACACCACGAGGGACATGGTATACACCCAATATACTCTTAACCTTCGGTAGCTCAAAATTTAAAAAAGGTGGGGGAAAGTGGGCTCGGGGCGGTATGAGTGACGTGGCATAAAATATTTTTGATGCAGATCTATGTAGAATGTCAATTGCTATCTTCATACCAAAAAAGACTCTTAAATAACAAGATACTGCAATTGTAAAAAAGAGCCTTTACAGTTACTTCGTCTCAGGGTTCCGCTCTCAAGTGTACAACAAGCGGCAGGCCAGCGGCAACCACTTTGTAAAAATTTGTCACTGTATGTGTGCTGCTTGTCTAGAATTTTGTTATTTTATAAAGTGAAAAATTTTTACGGGCTGCTGAGTGCAAGGGCAACTGAACCAAAAACGGCTAAAAATGCTATCCGCCATCGCGCTCCCTAACACTTATGGCTTACTGCTTTTATATACCCTTATCCCATAAAATGGGTAAAAAGGGTATAATGGTTTTGTGCAAAAGTATGTAACAGGCAGAAGGAAGCATCTCCGACTTCATACAGTTTATGGTCAGTATCAACAGCCGAGACGATATAGTTATGTCCGTCTGTCCGTCCGTCTGTCCGTCTGTTTAAACGCGTGGATCTCAGATACTACAAAAACAAGAGACTTCAGATTTTCGATATAAGTTGTCCGTTTCCATGAGCAGAGCAAATTATCGATAACTATTCTTGTGTCCGATATACACATGCACAAAACACATAAAATATCGAATTTGTAATATGTAAACATTAGGGTTGAAGTAATGAAGAACAATAGAACTTTTCTGAAAATTTCGTCTAAATCGGTTAAGAAACACCGGAGATTTCGAATTTAATCGATTGAAGATAAGTCAGTATACCAAAGTCTTACATAAATTTAATTTATTTATTGCATCTGGGTTCAAGGTATCTTCTAGTCGGGCTCTCCCGACTTATAACTCTTACCAATTGCCCACTCTCTAGATTATACACTCTTTGCGTAAGCTCCAAAATTTGGATGCCACGCCCACCCATACCATCCCCAGCCGCCCTTCCTCCATCTTGTACAAGCTTTGAGCTAGAGTCACCTAATTGGCAAGAAAGATATCTGGTGACATCTCCATCTGCATCGGTGAATCTTTAAGGCAGTTTACAGCCCTGCCGCACCCGTACCTCTTTGCAATCAGGCCTCTTTTTATCGGTTTACCGAGTATATCACATTCGTTTGCGTCCGACTGCAACGTTTTCACTTGTTTATTTAATTTTTTTTAGTTTATGTTTTACTCTCATAATAGTGTCGTTCCTTGTTTGTGTACACGTGTGTATGATAACAAAACTTGTGCGCTATTGCTATTGCGTGCCAGAGAAAATTTAATTCTCCGAAATCTTCCTTATTTTTTAAATAATCTTGATATCTGTTTTATAGTTGATTAATATTTCGTCAGCTTCTTTAAAAAGTCATGATTGATTATTTTAGGTTGAATCAATATTAATAATATTTGTAGATCGGAAACGGAAAGGAAACAATCTAATGTAATGCAAATTTTGACTTTAAACATTTCTTGACGCTTTTCTTATCTTATACAGAAGCTAAAATAGATATCAAACGAAAAATACCAAATCCTCTTTAAAATCTTTTATTCTTTTAGAGGTTATTTAATATACTCTTATTTATTTTTTAACACATTATGTAAAAACAAATTTTTTCGGCATAAGTGATTGGCGTTTAAGTTATCTGAAATTGAAATCTTGTGCTTAGTTTCCTAGTTTAATATGATAAAAATGATTTTCATCTGATCATTAGCCCTGCACACCCTCACTTTCATCGCTTTCAAAAAAAACAAGTAAGAAGGCTCTAGTCGGGAGAGCCCGACTAGAAGATACCCTGAACCCAGTTGCAATAAATATATTTAATTTATATAAGACTTTGGTATACTGGCTTATCTTCAATCGATTAAATTCGAAATCTCCGGTGTTTCTTAACCGATTTAGACGAAATTTTCAGAAAAGTTCTATCATTATCCATTACTTCAACCCTCATTTTTAGATTTTCCAAATTCGATATTTTATTGTTATCGATTCCATGTGTATATCGGAAACCAGAATAGTTATCGATAATTTGAAGCAAACTTGTTCGGCTCATGGTATAGGAGAACTTAAATACAAAATCAGAAGTCTCTAGCTCTTGTAGTCTCTGAGATCCACGCGTTCATACAGACGGACAGACGGACAGACGGACAGACGGTCAGACGGTCAGACGGACAGACGGACAGACAGACGGACAGACGGACATGGCTATATCGTCTCGTCTGTTGATGCTGATCAAGAATATATATACTTTATAGGGTCGGAGATGCTTCCTTCTGCCTGTTACATACTTTTGCACAAAACCATTATACCCTTATTTACCCATTTTATGGGTTAAGGGTATAAAAAGCATCAATCCGAAACGCCACATTGTAAAAATATGATTTGTTGGCTTTCAGCAATAAAAGCAGTGCAATCGTTGGCCAATAGCTTGGCCTAGTAAGCAAGTATGTACATTTTCCGTATTTGTGCTTGTGTTTGGTTGTGTACGTGATGAAATGTGCACAACGTCAGTTTGACTTTTGTGATTTTTGTCAAATTTAAAGTATTTACCATCGTCGTCGTTCTGCAACTTCTTCATTTTTAGTCTCGATACCGAAGGTAAAGAGTATATTGGGTTTGTGCAATGTCCGTCATGGTGTCTGTCCATCCGTCCGTCCGTCCGTCCGTCTGTATGTTCGCAACTTTTTTCCACACCCTTCAAGCTAGAGACTTGAAACTTTCCAATTCTCTTTATCTATGGTATAGTAAGTTAAAGTGTCAAGATGGGGGTTCTACGATAACTGGGGGGCTGGCAAATCGATAAATTCGATAACTTAAAACCGATAGATCCACATATTTCGCACATCCTTACAGCTAGAACTACCAAATTTGGTAAGCAGATAGCTACTAGCAACATCCAAAAAACTGCATCAAAAATTTTGGAGCCATGCCCACCCGATTTGACCCCAGCCCCCCTGAATTTTTAAGTCAAAAAAGCTTATATCTCCCTAAGTTTTTGAACTAGAGCCACCCAATTTGGTGCCAAGATAGGTGATGATGACCCCCCAAAAACTGCATCAAAAGTTTGGATGCCACGCCCACCAATAATGCCCTAGCCGCCCCAAGCTGCCCAAAAGCTTCGACAAAAACGGGAATGCGTGTATCTTCCAAGTTGGAGCTAAGCCACCAATTTTGGTAAAAGGATAGCTGACAACGACCCCCAAAAATCTGCATCACAGTTTTGGAGCCCCGCCCACCCATTCCGCCCCCAGCCCCCCGCATTTTGAAATCAGAAAAACATATATCTCCCACGGTTTGGATGGACAGTTTGGATGCCACGCCCACAAATACCACCCTAGCCGCCCCAAGCTGCCCCAACGCTTTGACAAAAACGGGAATGCGTGTATCTTCCAAAGTAAAGGAGCTAGAGCCACCAAATTTGTTAGGAAGATTGCTGGCAACGACCCCCAAAAATCTTCATCAAAGTTTTGGAGCCACGCCTACCCATTTTGCCCCCCTTTCCCCACCTTTTACAAACATTAAGCTAGAGTCACCAATTTGGTATGAAGATAGCAATAGACATTTTGCAAAGATCTGCATCAAATATTTGAATGCCACGCCCAGCCATACTGCCCCAGCCCCCCTTTCCAAACTTTTTACAATTTTCGAGCTAGAGTCACCAAATTTGGTATGAATACAGCAATTGACATTTCACACAGATCTGCATCAAAACTTTGGTACCACAACCACCCATACCGCCCCCAGCCCCCCTTGCTACACTTTTTACAATTTTCGAGCTAGAGTCACCAAATTTGGTATGAAGATAGCAATTTACATTCCACACAGATCTGCATCAAAACTTTGGATGCCACGCCCACCCATACCGCCCCCAGCCCCCTTTCCCCACTTTTCACAATTTTCGAGCTAGAGTCACCAAATTTGGTATGAAGATAGCAATTGACATTCCACACAGATCCGCATCAAAACTTTGGATGCCACATTCACCCAGACTGCCCCCAGCCCCCCTTGCTCTACTTTTTACAATTTTCGAGCTAGAGTCACGAAATTTGGTATGAAAATAGCAATTTACATTCCACAAAGATCTGCATCAAAACTTTGGATGCCACAATTACCCATACCGCCCCCAACCCCCCTGACCCCACGTTTTACAATTTTCGAGCTAGAGTCACCAAATTTGGTATGAAGATAGCAATTGACATTCCACAAAGATCTGCATCAAAAATGTGGATGCCACGCCCAGCCAAACTGCCCCCAGTCCCCCTTTCCCACTTTTTACAAACTTCGAGCTAAAGTCACCAAATTTGTTATGAAGATAGCAATCGACATTTCGCAAAGATCTGCAGTAAAAAATTAGATTCTACACCCAACCATACCGCCCCCAGCCCCCCTTTCCCCACCTTTTACAAACTTCGAGCTAGAGTCACCAAATTTGGAAGGAAGATAGTTGGTGGCATCCCCATCTGCATCGGAGAATCGTTAAGGCAGCGTATACCCCTGCCCCATCCGTACCCCTTTGCAATCAGGCCTCTTTTTAAGCGGTTTTAATACTAGTATCGAGTATGCCGCAGTCGGTTGCGTCCGACTGCAACGTTTCCACTTGTTTCTGCTGGCTTACGTATGAATGAAAAACGAATTGTCATATCCTTCAATATACTGCTGTCACTCATTTTGGCAAAAGCCGAATTCTTGACATTAAACTACATTCGAATTTCAATAAAACAAACTTCCATATTTTTAAGTTATCTATATGGCGAACTAATTTCTAGATCCATGCAATTTGGTTCAATCAAAACCCATTCTTTGTTACGAATATTCTATAACAAAGGTTTTTTTTTCCCCTCGAGATTCTTTACATGGAAGATCAATTGTATTAAAACTGTCAAATAGCCTACTTCACAACAAATTTAAAGACACGAAGAAAATAATTTCTAATGATTTATTTGTTTTGACATGACGTCAAACATGTCAAAAGGCCTGATTTTATCTACTATTCAGTAAGAAGATCTCGAAAATTTGTCATCTTAGTCCCATTGTGCCATCAAATTACAATCGGATAAGTAAGAGACTAGAGACTTGAAACTTCGCAGGTATCTTGGTTCATGCCAGCGTTAGATAAAATGCCAATATACCGAAAGCAAGTCCCTACACCTCGAAGTTCAAATCGATAAAACATTTATATGTAATTCTACATTTCAAAAACTATGCTCACAAAATTTGGTGAGAAGATAGGAGGAGACTTCCCCAAGGGTCTGCATATTTTTGATATCACAACCACCCGCACCACCCTCCAGACACTCTTTGAAACGCAAAACTGCCTAAAATAAACCAAACCGCCAATAAGAATTAGTAAAGCAGTCATTATACTCGATACCGAAGGTAAAGAGTGGCGCTCTACGAAAACTGGGGAGCTGGCAAACCGATTAATTCGATAACTCAAAATCGATAAATCCTATTTCGCACATCCTTACAGCTATAACTACCAGATTTGGTGAAAATATAGCTAATGACAACGCCCGTGGGCGCTTTGTGATATATTTTTCGTGTATTGAGCGCCAGACGCTTTTTTCACAATAAGACTAGAATTTTTTAATCATTGCTTTAAGCTTATTTGAGAAACTATTTTTTAAATTTTTAGTTCAATGTTCAAAAAAGCGTATGTTTTAGTTTTTTCAAACTATATTTATTTTTAAATATTTAGTTCAATGTTTTTTAAAAGCTTATTTTTTAGTTTTTTTTTTAGCGATTATTTCCTTATAACGATTTTTTTTAGGACGTAAATTGCTCGAACGCTCATGCGTTTTCTATTCCCTGCAAAATAATTTTTTGTTATTGTTTTATTTTATGTCGAATTACGTTGAGTATGCGAAAACAAAACAATTAGGGTGTTTACTTTGTGTTGCAACAGTGCAAAAGTGTAAAAGTGCAAGCCATCCCAACAACAATTTGTGCAGAATCGAACTTGCCCTTCTTGCTAGACCCCTGCCTATGACTAAAATATCGTTGTAACTTTGCAACGATTTCAGTGTTAAAAAATTATACAAAAGTGAAAACGTGTTGCACAATACAAGCAATTTTCTGGTATTTTTTTGGTGTAATTTTGTGCTTTCGGTGCTAAATCAAAACAAACAGCTGTTCATTGTAACCAGCTTCTTAAAGTAAATGAGGGTTTGTTTGCTAATTTTCTTGAATAAACCAGTTTATGGAATGCTGTCCGTTCTGATGATGCTTTCAAGCTATTAAAAGGCAGTAGAAAATTAAATAACACAAATGGCAAACTCAGCTAAAACGATAGCGAACAGCTGATTGTGCAAAGTTGACAGTCTTGTTTCGTTCAATTGGGTGTTCACGACAGCGGTATTGCAAAGTAAAGCTAGGCATACACGGTGCACATGTTGGTGTGATTTGTTGAAGTTGGGGTGAAAATCACTTGTGTATGGGCTTGTTGACCAACATGTGCACGGTTTACGAATTTGTTCGATTATCACGCACTGGCTGCCCAACATGTTGACTGTGTATGGGCTAGTTTTTAACAAATTTGTTTGTTTACCAACATGCACGTCGTGTATGGGCTTGTACTATTACAATTCGTCGTAGCAATTGCGTCGTCCGCACTTGAATCGCTCATCTTGTCTTCTCAACACTCACACAATAAATTAAGTTTATAAGCACGTTGGCCCGTGTATGGCGAAGCGCTGCCCAACAAATCAAAACCAACATGTGCACCGGTATGCCTAGCTTTAAACTTTTGCACATTTGCAACACAATGTGAACACCCTAAATAACAAATTTTTTATAGGCGATACCGAAGGTAAAGAGTATATTGAGTTTCTGCAATGTCCGTCATGGGTTCCGTCCGTCTGTCCGTCTGTATGTTCGCAACTATAACTATAACAACTATAGATAATGTAGAAATTGAGTTTTTAAATAAGGAAGAAAGTCTTGGCATAACCTTTAATAAAACACTGTCGTGGAATGATCATGTTAACAAAGCGGTGGGCAAAAGCAGTACTTTTACCAATAGCTTTTTATGGGATTGAAATTTTTGGCAGCTGTGATGCTGTTAATCAGCGTAGGCTCAATATGGCTTTTAATAGTGTGGCTTGTTACGTGTATGCTCTGAAAAGGACGGACCACGTTACGGGCTATGCCAACAATATGTTCGGCTTAAATTTATCGTCGTTGGTTAAAGTCAAAATTCTTATTTTTCTTACATAAAATAATCCTAACACAAAATGTAGTATTTATTTGACAACATAAAATTTACTTCCTCCCAAAGAGAAAAAATCTTATTTGCCTGAGATCCAGGTAGCATGTGCAGAAAAACAATTTTATATTAATGCTGTTGGACTGTGGAATAGTCTTCCTAATGTGTTTAAATCCATAAAAGGGCGCACACCAATTTAAACTTATGATTATAGCACACTTTAAAAATATTATTTAATCCTAAAAATTCAAATAAATAAAAAATACAAAGTGGCGCATAGTTAATTTTGGCTATGCCAAGACTATGATACCCTTCACACAGCCAAATCAATGCTCCCCCTTCTTATGTTTCTGTGCAGTTGTTGGTAATTTTTCGCATATATTTTTACTCTTGAGCGTCATTTACTTGTTCGTGTGCGAGAACAACAACAATTTGACATGTAGGTACTTGAAAGTGCACGACAGAGACAACAATTGATAGTACGATATGGTAAATTTGTATGGTGGCTATGTCGTAGAATGCTCCTATCGAGATAAAATTTCATAGTGAACAAACCCGACATGATCTAAGCAACCAGTGAAACTTTCATCAAGATCGGTTCAGCAGTTTGGCCGGAAATCGTGTTGAAACAGACAGACGGACGGACGGACACTCGGAAATCAATTCCTGAGCTCGTCCTGATCATTTTGATATATACATAGTTTATGGGGTCTTCCAATATTCCTTTAAGGCGTTACAAATTCATGACAAACTCAATAAACCCTGTTTCACATGTGTTAAGGGTATAATATGTGTGACAGACAGAAGCAAAACATATTCCAATCATAGGCTGACATTGTAAATGCGCCTTCAAGTGTGATAAGATTTACAGCGCCAGCAAACAATAACAACTAACATATTTGACCAAATTTGGTATGAAGATAGCAATTGACATTCCACAAAGATTTGCAGCAAAAATTTGGATGCCACACCCACCTATACCACCCCCAGCCACCCTTTTCCACACCTTTTACAAACGTTGAGCTAGAGTCACCAAATTTGGTGGCAACCCCATCTGTAGTAAGGAATCTCTAAGGCAGCGTACACCACTGCCGCATCCGTACCCCTTTGCAATCAGGGCTCTTTTTACCGGTTTTAATACTGGTAACGCGTATACCGCAGTCGGTTGCGTTCGACTGTGTTGTTACCACTTAAGTTACATATTTTTTGTACAGGTAACCGATACAATAATGCACATGATTAATTTGGGTGTCGACTGAGGGGAGTGAGTAAATTAAATTTAAATTTAACGAGGAGCCTTGGCACTCTTCTTAAAAGCTAGTGTAGTCTATATTTTTATTCTGTTAACCCAAAAATGAGTAAAAAAGGGTATAATGGTTTTGTGCAAAAGTATGTAACAGGCAGAAGGAAGCATCTCCGACCCCATAAAGTGTATATATTATTGATCAGCATCAACATCCGAGACGATATAGCCATGTCCGTCTGTCCTTCCGTTTGTCCGTCTGTCCCTCTGTATGAGACTACAAAAGCTAGAGACTTCAGGTTTTGAATATAAGTTCTCCTATACCATGAGCAGAACATGTTTGTTTCAAATTATCGATAACTATTCTGGTTTCCGATATACACGTCCAAATCTGTTAAGAAACACCGGAGATATCGAATTTAATCGATTGAAGTAAAGTCTGTATACCAAAGTCCTATATAAATTTAATATATATTTATTGCAACTGGGTTCAGAGTAACTCTTTGTGGGGCTCCCCCGACTAGAGCCTTCTTACTTGTTAAAGTCACGATACGTCACGGTTTGGTCGTTGTAATTTGGAGGGATGGTGTTGGCTAGAAAGATAAGGTTATGCTTGGAAAACGAAGGAACAGAAAGTTCGTCGAACAATATGACACACTCACAATTATTTAAAAAAAAGGAATGTGCGTCGGACCACAGGGGCGATGTGTAAACATATTTTTAGGTTGTACAACTTTTTGTATATTTTTGTTATTATTTATTGGACCGAATATTTACCCTCTACCGCGTACGAAGCCATATGTGGCTTCTCACTTTCAAGACTTTAATTTTTTGTATAGTAAAAATTAAATAAATAAAAGTATTGAAAGTGAGAATCCATATTTGGCTTTGTATGAGGTACAGGGTAAAATAAATACAGTCGAACTTCCATATAACGAACTTCCGTATAACGAAATTTCTATATAACGAAGCCAAAAATCAGAACCCTGCAATTTTATTCAGTCAAAAGCCCATTCTATATAACGAATTTTCTCTATAACGAAGTTTTTTCTTGTTCCCTTGAGCTTCGTTATATGGAAGTTCGACTGTATAAACAAGCAAAAAGGCTCTAGTCGGAAGAGCCCGACTAGAAGATACCCTGAACCCAGTTGCAATAAATAAATTAAATTAATAATTGACTTTGGTATACTGACTTAACTTCAATCGATTAAATTCGATATCTCCGGTGTTTCGTAACCGATTTTGAGAAAAGTTCTATCGTTACCCATTACTTCAACCCTCATCTTTAGATGTTCCAAATTCGATTTTTTTTATTATCAATTCCATGTGTATATCGGAAACTAGAATAGCTATCGATAATTTGAAGCAATCTTGTTCTGCTCATGGTATAGGAAAACTTAAATACAAAATCTGAAGTCTTTAGCTCTTGTAGTCTCTGAGATCCACGCGGTCATACAGACGGACAGACAGACGGACGGACAGACGGACATGGCTACATCGTCTCGGCTGTTGATGCTGATCAAGAATATATACACTTTATGGGGTCGGAGATGCTTCCTTCTGCCTGTTACATACTTTTGCACAAAACCATTACACCCTTATTTACCCATTTTATGGGTTAAGGGTATAAAAATTACCATAAACGGCAGTCTTCGAGAAATTAAGAGCTCAGTTATAATGTTTAAAGAAGGCAAGTGCACTGTTTGCCTCTTGTTATTGACATCGAAAGAATCTTATAAGTCTTTAAGGAGGAATGGCATGTAATGCAAACGCGAGCAGTTGGAAAGTCAAAATTTAGAAAATGCTGATTTATAAGTGTGTGGCATATATGTAGGTGGAATTAGTTTTAAATCGTTTTTAAACCACAATCTTTCACACACTGCGCACGCATATCCAAATGGATTGTCAATTAACATGGTTTTAAATTTTTCATGAGCATAATAATGTTCGATTTCAGCTACTTGCTCCAGTTGTGACAATTCTTCTTCCTGTTGTTGCAGCTGTATACGTGTTTTATCTAATAAATTTTGGCGCTCTCGTGCTCTAAATTCACGTTGATATGCAGCATTGCGAGCTCTTTTGGCTTCTAGTGTTATTTACGAAACTTTCTGTTAATAAATTGTTATTTATTTGAAATAATTAGTGCAGAAATGTGATTCAAAATTTGGTACAATAAATAAGATACGTACAATAGGTATTGCCTATTGCACTCAAAATGCCTTTACGCCAAATAAATTTTTCTTTAATTTGTAGCAAACGAATTGTTTCTTTAATTTAAATTACATCAAAACACATCAAAAGAAAATTTTTCTTTATGTGAATGAGTGTTAGGGTGTTTGTTACAAAGCTACACCAAATTCGTCTTACCGGCATTATGTTTTAGTTCACTTTATTAAGCGCAACTAGTTTTATTCAGAACAACAGGTATATAAATTAGTTAATATTAGAAAGTATTCGATTTTTACTGCCCGAGCGCAAAATGTTTACACATCAAAACATTAAAATAGCAAAAAGGCGCGAATATATATGAATGCATTGTGTTCTGCTTCTTCGTAAATGCACAGACACACACACACACACACACTTACAGACTAACATAGCTGACTTCTTCAATAAGAGAATGAACAGAAGAATGATGAGTGTTGGTTGTTGATACCCCAACTAGCTTAGACCCCTTTTACACGATGATGTTTTTGCGTCTACATTAAAAAAAAATAAATATACAAATAAAATTCCCAATAAACATTTAGACGACCTACCCTACGGTTTTTGTATGGGCTAGTTGCATTATAAACTAGTCCATTGACTAGCTATAATAGACAAGTCAAGGACTAGTCTAAGTTGGTGCAGAAAATAACATCTGCCCCAACGCTTCGCGAAAAACGGGAATGCGTGTTTCTTCACCACGCCCACCAATTCCGCCCCCAGCCCCCCGCATTATGAAATCATAAAAGCCCATATCTCCCACAGTTTTTGAGCTATAGCCACCAAATTTGGTGCCAAGATGGGTGATGACAACCCCTTAAAAACTGCATCAAGGGTTTGGATGCCACGCCCACCAATACCGCCCTAGCCACCCTTATCTGCCCCAACGCTTCGTCAAAAACGGGAGAGCGTGTGTCTTCCAGAGTTGTGAAGTTAGAGCCACCAAATTTGGTAGGAAAATAGCTGTCAACGACCCCCAAAAATCTGCATCAAGGTTTTGGAGCCACGCCCACCCGTTTTGCCCCCCTTTCCCCACCTTTTACAAACTTTTAGCTAGAATCACCAAATTTGGTATGAAGATAGCAATTGACATCCCACATAGATCTGCATCAAAACTTTGGAATCCCTGACCACTAATACCGCCCCCAGCCCCCCGTTCCCTACCTTTTACAATTTTCGAGCTAGAGTCACCAAATTTGGTATGAAGATAGCAATTGACATTTTACAAAGGTCTGAATAAAAAATTTGGATGCCACACCCACCCAAACTAACCCCAGCCCCCCTCTCCACACTTTTACAAACTTTGAGCTAGATTCACAAAATTTGGTATGAAGGTAGCAATTGACATTCCACAAAGATCTGCATAAACAAGTGGAAACGTTGCAGTCGGACGCAACCGACTGCGGCATACTCGATACTATATAATACTGTTATAACAGGTAAAAAGAGGCCTGATTGCAAAGGGGTACGGATGGGGCAGGGGTGTACGCTGCCTTAAAGATTCTCCGATGCAGATAGGGATGCCACCAACTATCTTCCTTCCAAATTTGGGGACTCTAGCAGAAAGTTGTTAAGAGCTGTTGAAAGGGGGGCTGGGGGCGGTATGGGTGGGCGTGGCATCCAAAGTTTTGCTGCAGATCTTTGTGAAATGTCAATTGCTATCTTCATACCAAATTTGGTGACTCAAGCTCAAAGTTTGTAAAAAGTATGGAAAGGGGGGCTGGGGACGGTATGGGTGGGCGTGGCATCCAAATTTTTGCTGCAGATCCTTGTGGAATGTCAATTGCTACCTTCCTTCCAAATTTGGTGACTCTAGCTCAAAGTTTGTAAAAAGTATGAAAAGGGGGGCTGGGGGAGGTAGGGGTGGGCGTGGCATCCAAGTTTTTGCTGCAGATCTATGTGGAATGTCAATTGCTACCTTCATACAAAATTTGGTGACTATAGCTCGAAAATTGTTAAATGTGGGGAAAGCGGGGCTGGGGCGGTATGGGTGAGCGTGGCATCCAAAGTTTTGATGCAGTTTTTTGGGGGTTGCTATTAGCTATCTTCTCACCAAATTTGGTAGTTCTAGCTGTCAGGATGTGCAAAATATGTGGATTTATCGGTTTTGAGTTATCGAATTTATCGATTTGCGAGCCCCCCAGTTATCGTAGAACCCCCATCTTGACACTTTAATTTACTATCCCATAGATAAAGAGAATTGGAAAGTTTCAAGTCTCTAGCTTGAAGGGTGTGGAAAAAAGTTGCGTTCATACAGACGGACAGACAGACAGACGGACAGACACCATGACGGACATTGCACAAACCCAATATACTCTTTACCTTCGGTATCGAGTATAAAAACATCGATGTTCTGACCATTGATGTTTTTGCAGCTCTAGCTTACACATACAAATAAAATATTTGCACCAATACACTCTCATAGCTCATAGCTCACACCAATAGTGTATTACTTTTCGAGCATTTCGCTGCCCCAAAAGCAAAGATGTTTACACATCAATAAATTTTACAAGGTTTTCATTATAGCTGTATAGTGTAACGGTGTGGAGGAGTTAACAAGCTTTAAGCCAAGTGATGCCATTTCGTTCGAAAGATGGTTCTCCTTAAGAATATTACTATTGAAGTCCCCAGTCAGTATGATGTCTGTGTAAGTCAGTGATAAATAAACGATTATATCAATTATGCTGGAGTATTCAATATGTCTGTTGGGTCGATACAAGCAGCCAATAAGCATTTTAGTATCACAGTTCGTTTTTAAAAATTCAATGAAAAGATATTCAATTATAAGCTCTCATTCGGCTGCTTAAGAATGACTTCATTTCATCTTTGATTCACAAATATTGAAACTCCCCCAGCATGACCAACACGATCAGAATGATACACACTATAACCACTACATTCAATAGACGATCACAAAGTTCGGGTGTGAACAACCATGTTTAGGACACACATATAACATCAATATTGGAATGTACACGCAAGTAACGTATAATTCGTCTGACTCTCTCCTCTTCACGTGCACGAGCCCACGACGACAGAATATTGATGCAAGCGTCTTGCTTCCCTTCATATGCATCGCCTGCTTAAATATTGGGCAATTAACCTTTGTGAGCTGTTCGTTCAGGTAGCTCGCAACATTAGCAATAGAACGTCTGTCGAAGCCCAGTAAATCTTTGAGCAACACAAGTTCTTCTTCTTTTTAGATACGCGCACTCCCGCTTTTAACGAAGCGTTGGGGCGGTTGGAAATGACTAGAGCAGTATGTGTGTGTGTGGAATCCAAAGTTGTGATGCTTTTTTTTGGTGGCTCTAGCTCAAAAACTGTGGAAGTTATATGCGTTTCTGATTCGCAACTGCGAGGGGGCTGGGGCCGAATGGGTAGGGTTGGCTCCAAACTTGTTGAAGCAGTTTTTTGAGGGTTGCTAGTAGCTATCTACTCACCAAATATGTAAGTATTAGCTGTAAGGATGTGCGAAATAAGTGGATTTATCGTTCTTGAGTTATCGAATTTATCGATTTGCCAGCCCCAAAGCTATCGTAGAAAACCTAATATACCCTTTACCTTTGGTATCGAGTATGAAAACTAAAAACACGTTTTTTAAGAACATCGAACTAAAAATTTAATAAATTATTTGTAATATAAGCTTAAAACAATAATGAGCGAAGCATGCTAGTATTATAGTGAAACAAGTAAGAAGGCTCTAGTCGGGAGAGCCCGACTACAAGATACCCTGAACCCAGTTGCAATATATATATTTAATTTATATAAGACTTTGGCATACTGGCTTAGCTTCCATCGATTAAGTTCAATATCTCTGGTGTTTCTCAACCGATTTGGACGAAATTTTCAGAAAAGTACTATCATTATCCATTACTTCAATCCTCATTTTTAGATTTTCCAAATTCGATATTTTATTGTTATCGATATTATGTGTATATCGGAAACCAGAATAGTTATCGATAATTTGAAGCAAACTTGTTCTGCTCATGGTATAGGAGAACTTAATTGCAAAATCAGAAGTCTCTAGCTCTTGTAGTCTCTGAGATCCACGCGTTCATACAGACGGACAGACGGTCAGACGGACAGATGGACAGACGGACATGGCTATATCGTCTCGGCTGTTGATGCTGATCAAGAATGTATATACTTTATAGGGTCGGAGATGCTTCCTTCTGCCTGTTACATACTTTTGCACAAAACCATTATACCCTTATTTACCCATTTTATGGGTTAAGGGTATAAAAAGTCTCACACTATCAAACTTCTCTGCCGTAATAGTATGTGGTTGTTGCACAACAATTGTCTCTGCTTGTAATCAAATATGATGGTATTGGTGTTGCGGCAGAGAAAAGTGGTCGTAAAAGACGAAGTCTCGCTCGTGATTTAACGAACGCTGTGTGTTTGTTGCTTTGCATTCGCTTTGTTTTTTTATTTTTGTGTGCTGCAGAGAAGCAGCCGACTGAGACGGTCGAGTCACGCGGTTCTGCTGTTAATGTTATCTTGTGAATCTTGCCACCAAAACTTTAAAAAAATATATTCTAAAATAAGACAATAATGATCGAAAAATGCTATTATTATTGTCGTAACTTTACTTTTGCATAACTCATTTAATATATTCCAGTAAGTTAGTTACTGACATCCTTATTGAAAGGTTTTCGATTCTGTAAATTAATTCACAAACTTAAACTGCTAGGTTTTCTAAACAGTTTCATTCTTTGAATCAAAAGCAATAAAGTGTTTATACCGCGTAATCCATAAAAATATCAATTTAACACCAAAAACAAAACTGTCCGTAATAACTTACTTTTTTTTTTGTGCATAAAAACTGCGCTATTAGCTTTTCTGATTGTTGAAGTGCAGGCAAAGTAAACGCAACAGACAACAACAAAAAGCAATGTTCGCAATTTGCTTTTAGTCGTTGTTTTCAATAACAACAACTGCGAACAACTGCTGTTTCACTCAAAAAATACCGCACAGTTATTTTATCACACACAAAAAAAAAAAAAAAAACTCAATAACACTTTCCTAAATAACTATGGCACATGTACAAAAACGTCAACGTGAAAACTCGACTGGAGAGCTTAAGGGAAAAGCTGGAGATACCTCGTCGACCATGAAACTTATCAACTCGTGTTTCGATGAGCAAGCTGGCCTTATAGCCACCAAGATCAATGAAACCGAGGAGCATATGATCTCGCTGCTGCATGAGTGGCTTGACGGCTTGAGTGGTGAACTACAAAAACTATTACTCCGGGTCCAGAAACTGGAGCAAGAGGCTGAGGAGTCCCGTGTGCTTCAAACTCAAATAGAGTCTTTGGAAACAAATCTTGCTTTTCAAGCGAACACTAGCGCCGCAAATGACATGTGGCTGCATCAACAAGAATGAAACTCATATAGAGTCATCATGAGGCCAAATTCAGACTGCCAGTTGGAATAGACAATCGTGGCGACACCTCTCTCACAGAGCGCTGCTGTCGGCTTTTTTCTCTGCCAGCGCATTTCGTACCCGATTATCAAGCCACTCGGCTTACCGACTGTTATACGCTTTTTTCCCTCATAGCACAGCCAGCCAGCCATGCTCTGAGTATTTTGCTTGTATAAATATATGAGCGTGTATACGTCACACGTATACTTTTTGCGACGTTGCCTTAGTGAAGCTATGCACTATACCCACATACATATATATTTATATATGTTTGCAGTTTTGCTAGGATTTCTACTGATTATACCCTTAACCCATAAAATGGGTAAATATATATAAATAGTATTATACTTAAGGAGAAAAATCTTTCAAACAAAATGGAGGCACTTGGTTTAATGCTTGTTAACTCCTCCACCCCGACACATTTTACAGCTACAATGAATACCTTGTTAGATTTATTTTTTGTTAACATTTGTGAATGTGTCATTTTGTTTGACCAACTTTCTGTCCCTGTGTTTTCTAAGCATGACCTTATTTTCCTAGCTTACAACATTTCTCCAAATTACAATGACCAGACCGAGGCGTATCGTGATTTTAATAATATAGACTACACCAGCCTTTCCCAAGAGTGCCTAGGTTCTCCGTGAACTTAAATTTAATTTACTCTTTTCCCTTGTTCGACACCCAAATTAGTCACGTGCAATATTGCCTTGGTTACCTGTACAATAAATATGTACCACTTAAAACAAAAAAGTAAGTCCTAAGATTAAGCCAGGATTCAACAATGACATCAAGTTTGCCAATAAAATTAGAAATGGGGCTTTCGAAAAATGGAAACACTATAAGACTGATAGACTTTACAGTACATTTAAGTTGCATAGACGAAATGTTAACCAAATGATTTATAAAGCCAAAAGATTGTACTACAGCTCAAAATTTCATAATGCGCTGTCTACTAGTAGCACTTGGAAAAAAATTAAAAGAATGGGGATTTTTAAGGAATCTTCTGTCTTTGATAGTGATGTAGACGTTAATGTGCTAAATAATAAATTCGTTAACCTTAATGTTCCTGAAAAAATGTGTAATCCGTATGTGTGTTCCCAGTCATTTAGTAACTGTAGTAATAGTTTTGATTTTAGTATTGTCAACCAATGTGATGTGTTTCTGTCCGTTAGAAAATAAAATCTAATGCCACTGGCTTGGATTATATATATCCAAAATTTATAAAAATAGTTCTGCCGTTCATCATTGGTCACATTACCTATAACATTAACACAGCGATCACTACATCCTATTTCCCTGACCAATGGAAAGTTGCTAAAATATTGCCTATCCCAAAAGCAAATCAAGACTTTAGGCCAATATCAATTCTGCCTTACTTTTAAAAAATATTTGAACACATATTGGCCTCTCAAATAAATTTCTTCTTAAACTTCAATAGACTCCTAAACCAAAAGCAATCTGGGTTTCGACTGGGAAGAAATTGCACAACGGCGCTAATTAAAGTTGTAGAAGATATTCGACTCCACATGGATAATAGTGAAGTTTCATTTTTGACACTCCTTGACTTTAGCAAAGCATTTGACACGGTTAACCACGATATCTTACAGACGAAGCTTAGTGGAATGTATAATTTTAGTCAAACTGCAACCAAACTATTATCCACATATTTATATAATCGAAGACAAGCCGTTGTTGCCTTAAACAAAATTTCAGATTTTTTGCAGTCTCTCGTGGTGTCCCACAAGGATCTATTTTAGGACCCTCCTCTTTACAATATATATTAATGACCTGCCTAGTGTTTTGTCAAACTGTAATGTTTACTTATATGCTGATGTCAAAATGTATGTCAGTCGTCCTGTTAGTCTAATCAATGAATGTATTCATAAAAGTAATGATGATTTGTTGTGTGTTAGTAAATGGGCGTATCGTAGTATCGTAAAGTAGCTGAATCTTGACAGTTTTCCAAAGCTCAGTATTGATAACGTTGATATAAGATATGTTGATAAAGCAGATAGCCTAGGTATAAATTTAATAGGACACTATCATTGAATGACCATATAATTAAAGCTGTGGAAAAATGCTACGGTGTTCTTAGACAACTGTCCTTAACCCAACAATATTTAGCTGTTGAGATAAGGTCCATAATAGCGAAGGCGCTTGCAATTCCTTTACTTCTTTATGGAATAGAGATATTTGCCAAGTGTGCAGTAAGCAGCCAAAACAAAATTAAAGTTGCTTATAATAGCATAGCTCGTTGTGTGTTCGGTCTGAAAAGAGGCGACCACATAACCAGCTTTGCAAAGAAACTTTTTGGCCTAGACCTGTCGTCTTTAATAAATATTAGAGTCCTACTCTTCTTACATATAGTAGTTTACTTGAAAAAGCCCGAGTACTTGTATGACCACCTTAAGTTTGCAGCATCAACCCGTGTCTATAACCTTACTTGTATAAGAACTAAGCTAGCATGCTCTGATAGGCAATTTTACATCTACGCTGTTCGGCTATGGAACAACCTGCCATCAGTTATAAAATATTTTCATAATAATAATTATTATCCTGACAATTGTGGAGACTAAAGTGAAGAACAGGTATAACGTTTTCACCAAGACATCAGTGAAATGGAAAGTAGATACCAAGGAAATTGGAGTGTTAACATGATTGCAGATTTTTGTTGGATGTTAAAAAGTGAAGTTCCAGAAGAAAATCAATGAAAAACGAATCCACTACGAACATAATTTGAGGATAAAAGAGTGCGATACAAACGAAGCAAAGTTTAGGATTCCTAAAAATCATTACTTTCAATCTTTTTATACTCGATACCGAAGGTAAAGAGTATATTGGTTTTGTGCAAAGTCCGTCATGGTGTCTGTCCGTCTGTCCGTCCGTATGTGTGCAAGTTTTTTCCACACCCTTCAAGCTAGAGACTTGAAACTTTCTAATTCTCTTTATCTATGGGATAGTAAATTAAAGTGTCAAGATGGGGGTTCTACGATAACTGGGGGGCTGGCAAATCGATAAATTCGATAACTCAAAGCCGATAAATCCACATATTTTGCACATCCTTACAGCTAGAACTACCAAATTTGGTAAGAAGATAGCTACTGGCAACCCCCAAAAAACTGCATCAAACATTTTGGAGCCACGCCCCCCATTCCGCGCCCAGCCCCACGGCATTTTAAAGTCAAAAACGCCTATATCTCCCACAGTTTTTGAGCTATAGCCACCAAATTTGGTGCCAAGATAGGTGATGAGGACCCCCCAAAAACTGCATCAAAAGTTTGGATGCCACGCCCACCAATACTGCCCTAGCCACCCCCATCCGCTCCAACGCTTCGTCAAAAACGGGAATGCGTGTATCTTCCAGAGTTGTGGAGCTGGAGCCTCCAAATTTGGTGGGAAGATAGCTGGTAACGACCTCCAAAAATCTGCATCAAAGTTTTAGAGCCACGCCCACCCGTTTCGCCCCCCCTTCCCCACTTTTTACAATTTTCGAGCTAGAGTCACCAAATTTGGTATGAAAATAGCAATTGACATTTCACAAAGATCTGCATCAAATTTTGGATGCCACGCCCACCCATACCGCTCCCAGCCCCCCTTTCCCCACATTTAACAATTTTCGAGCTAGAGTCACCAAATTTGGTATGAAGATAGCAATTGACATTCCACAAAGATCTGCATCAAAAATTTGGATGCCACGCCCAGCCATACAGCCCCAGCCCCCCTTTCCCCACTCTTTACAAACTTCGAGCTGGAGTCACCAAATTTGGTATGAAGATAGCAATTGACATTCCACAAAGATCTGCATCAAAAATTTGGATGCCACGCCCACCCATACCGCCCCCAGCCCTCCTTTCCCCACATTTAACAATTTTCGAGCTAGAGTCACCAAATTTGGTATGAAGATAGCAATTGACATTTCGCAAAGATCTGCAGCAAAAATTTGGATGCCACGCCCAGCCATACAGCCCCCAGCCCCCCTTTCCCCACTCTTTACAAACTTCGAGCTGGAGTCACCAAATTTGGTATGAAGATAGCAATTGACATTCTACAAAGATCTGGATCAAAAATTTGGATGCCACGCCCACCCATACCGCCCCCAGCCCCCCTTTCCCCACATTTAACAATTTTCGAGCTAGAGTCACCAAATTTGGTATGAAGATAGCAATTGACATTTCACAAAGATCTGCATTAAAAATTTGGATGCCAAATTCACCCATACCGCCCCTAGCTCCTCTTTCCCCACCTTTTACAAACTTCGAGCTGGAGTCACCAAATTTGGTATGAAGGTAGCAATTGACATTCCACTAAGATCTGCATCAAAAATTTGGATGCCACGCCCACCCATATCGCCCCCAGCCCTCCTTTCCCTACATTTAACAATTTTCGAGCTAGAGTCACCAAATATGGTATGAAGATAGCAATTGACATTTCGCAAAGATCTGTAGTAAAAATTTGGATGCCACACCCAATCATACCGCCCCCAGCCCTCCTTTCAACAGCTCTTACAAACTTTCAGCTAGAGTCACCAAATTTGGAAGGAAGATAGTTGGTGGCATCCCTATTTGCATCGGAGAATCTTTAAGGCAGCGTTCACCCTTGTCCCATCCGTACCCCTTTGCAATCAGGCCTCTTTTTACCTGTTTTAATACTGGTATCGAGTATGCCGCAGTCGGTTGCGTCCGACTGCAACGTTTCCACTTGTTATGTCTTGAGGTTGTAGGGGTCAAACTGACCTCGAATTCGGATTCAGCGGACCAAAATACGCACCCGTTGGTAGGTCCGGTCAAATGCACTTTCCGCTTCATTTTTTTTTGTGTGCCGGTGAAATTAAATAAGTAATGTTGTTCTTAAAAATATTATTTTAATTGATTGGTTAAACTTTACACAGTCTATATAATTTTTCATGAAAAGCCATGTTGTCTTCTACCACTTGCTTAAATATATTGAGTTTTTCTTTTTCTAGTTCTAACTTCAACCTTTCCAACTCCAGAAGCTCATGGTTTACGTCCCTTTTACGCTTTTTTGTCGCTTTATGTCGTAGCTTCTGGTTCTGGCTCTTGACTTTGTACCTTCGCAGAAGACTTTCAATCTGAAATAATTTTAAGATATTATATTTCAATGCACGCATATGTAAGTGTATGGATATGTTCTTTCTATTGCTTTCCATCATTTTCTCCCTAAAATTCACCGAATATGATAGGCCTAGCACCCATAATATTCGCTCAATGTGTGAAGATGCAAGATGCAGCATAGACGAATAATGTATATGTATATGTTAACTGGTCGCTGAGATGCAGCCCTAGTGAGAACAGGGCATAAAGCTCTGTCTCTAAGGCGATTCATTCTATTCTTCTTCCTTTTAGGTTAATTGTAAAACTTGTACAACGTACAACGTACGCTTCCATAACAAATAATAATAACAAAATAAAATGCATATATTTAATTTAATTTAAAGCTACATAGTTACATTGAATGATGATTGCATATATAGTTGAAGGTAGTACTTATCACCTATCTCTCTTTTAGAATCTTAAAAATGCTGCAATTGAAACCTCAGCAGAGCATCGGCTGCGCCTTAATACTCTTAGGCGTTAATTTAATTATGCTTCGGCCTTCAAGTGCTGAGCAATCTACAGTACAAGGTGTGTAATAACTTCAGAACTTATTGCCAAAAGGAAATTAATGTTTGCTACCATTTATTTAGGCCCCTCCATCAACAATTTGTATGATAACTTGCTTCATCGTGAATATGCTGGACCCATTGTTTTTCCGAATCATCAAGTTGAGCGAAAGGCGCAGCGATCACCATCACTGCGCTTGCGCTTTGGACGTAGTGATCCGGAAATGTTAAGCAACATTGTAGAGAAACGTTGGTTTGGCGATGTCAATCAAAAGCCTATTAGATCGCCATCGCTGCGTTTGCGTTTTGGTCGCCGTAGCGATCCTGACTTGCCCCAAATGCGGCGCACTACATCCGAAGATCTCCTCGAGCGAGAACTGACCCTCAACACACAGCCAGCGAATAACCTAGTAGATGGATATGAAACAGCGGAATCCGGTGATAAAGACGTAGCCTCTGGGCGAGTGGTGCGAAAGCCCCAACGCTTTATGGGTATCGGCAACAACTTTTTAGAAAATAATCAGGTAATTTAAAAAACACAGTAAAATTGTAACTATAAAAGCTTTTGAAATATATAATTTTTATGATAAACTCGATACCTGTGTACAAACGGGTCAAAAGAAGTCTGGCTACAAAGAGTACGCCTGCCGCAGAGGTGTACTCTGCGCTTGAAATTAAATTGTGTGACTGTAAATCAAAAACTGTGGAAGATATGGAAAGGCGAGGGTGGTTTCCAAAGTATTAATACAGATCCTTAGGGGTCATTATCATCCTATCAAACTTTTTGACTATAGCCTAAAACCTGCAAAAGTTGCACGCATTCCCGTGTACTTGACTAGAATTGTTACTCGTTAGTATATTTAACACTTTGCCGTCAATCAATGTCAAATGGAGGTCAAAATTGACAGTTATTTTTCTGTCGGTTGAAAAATTATTATAATCTGTTAAATTTTGTATTTGCGATTTCAAATCGGCCTTTTCTGCAAAAACAAAATATTTGCTTTCTTTAGCGAATTCGAGGCTTAGGGGTCTGCAAAATCAGACTGATTTCGGGGTCTGATTAATCCATAAAGGGGTCCCACTATCAACTGTTAACTTCAGTGGAATAACGCTTGTAAAAAATAATGAGACCTCTTTGATATCAAATTTTTCAACTAGAAATCTCTGCTTGTACATACTCTGCCCGAAAGACCCATCACATCCAAAGCTCGCGATAAGTTTGACATCTGTTATGTTTGTATGTATCTTAAATAACTCCTCCTTCAAAAGGAGAATTCGACTGGCCGTATGATTAAGGAAATTTTGAAGAGATTCTTGTGCTTTTGTTTCCGTCACATTAATTCCCGTAGGCCTGCACTCTGATTTGGCTTATCTTACTTAATTATAGTATGGGTAAATATTCTAAAATTTTGCTACATTTAAAGCTCTCATATTGTTGTATTGGGCCTTGGTAAGGGAGTTGTCTATCAAAAATGCAAGAGCTTGACTTGGAGTGAGTGGTAATGGCTCCGAGAATGTCAACTTCTTTCTAATCTCAGTTGAAGTATGAATACCTAATGGGTTGCATAACTGTTCTCTTATCTGGTGATTTTCGACAAACTCTTCCAGTAATGCTCAGGGGAACAACGTGCTTAAAGTCTTCAATTTTGCGGCCCAAAAAACAGAAATTGCATTAATGAAAAATATGTGAGTGCTGGTGAATTTGCAGAAAAGCTTCTTCAAATAGGAAATGGATTATTTCCAACCCAAGATGGCAAAAAAACTTTACCATCCACTTTGTGTCATGTTGTGAAAAGTATTGAAGAGCCAACTCTAAAAATATTTCTGGATATTACAAATATCTCTCAAAAATCACTCGAATGGTTTAGAGAATGTGCTATTTTGATTGTGAGAAATGACAACGCATTGGAAATAAACGAGTGTGTATTAAAATCATTTCAAGGTGAAAAAATGACATATAACTCTATTAATTCTGTAACTGAAGTCGCAGATGCAATTCATTACTCCGTCGAGTTTCTCAATTCATTTATTCTGCCTGGCCTGCCTCAACATAAATTACCTTTAAAGATTGGTTCACTTGTAATGTTGATTCGCAACTTGAAACTGCCATAACTGTGTAATGGTACAAGATAGCAAGCTAAAGTCCTTCATAAGAATGTTGTCGAAGCAATTATCTTTACTGGCAATGGTATACGGGGAACGGTTTTTATACCTTCTGATTCTGAATTGCCAATTCAATTTAAAAGATTGAAATTTCCTTTAAAAGTTTGCTTTGCCTTAACAATTAATAAATCACAGGGACAAACTCTTAAACTAGCCGGACTAGACGTAAGACACGATTGTTTTTCTCATGGCCAATTTAATGTAGCCTGTTCAAGAGTCAGTTCACCAAAAAGTTTATTTGTATTAGCACCTGACGGTAAAACAACCAATGTCGTTTATAAAGAGCTCTTAAAAGTTGTTAATAATTGCAAATGAAATTCAATAAGTGGATAGGCCTACTGGGGAAATCACAATAAAAAATGACGCGCCTGATTCTCTACCTCAATTGTGGCGTCGAATAGAGAATATTAAATACTTTGCTTTAATATTTTGTGAAATATTTTCTAATTTATTTATTTTGTATCTATATTCTGTTGCTAAAATTTATATAAACTATCCGCGCAGTGAAGCAAGCGGGCCACTTACTAGTTAGTATAATATGATGATATACCAGCTGCAAAACCATTTTGAGTGTTTCGGCGTGGTTGTATAATAGCTTGCCTGCTGGTCATCTTCGACCCCGGTTTCGATAACGCTTTTGGAAAACATGCTGAAATGATTACGGCTATTAAGTTGTCGCTGATTTTTTGTATTATATGGAAAATATTTAAAATAATTGTTAGATCTTCATTTTATTGCTTATAAACATAATTATATAATATACTAGATCTATAAACCATGTGTTATCTTTATTATACTCGTTACCGAAGGTAAAAAGTTTATTGAGTTTGTGCAATGTCCGTCATGGTGTCCGTCCGTCCGTCCGTCTGTCCGTCTGTATGTTTGCAACTTTTCACCACACCCTTCAAGCTAGAGACTTGAAACTTTCCAATTCTTTTTGTCCATGAGATAGTATATGAAAGTGTCAAGATGGGGGTTCTACGATAACTGGAGAGCTGGCAAATCGATAAATTCGATAACTCAAAAACGATAAATCCGCATATTTCACACACCCTTACAGCTAGAACTACCAAATTTGGTAAGAAGATAGCTACTAGCAACCCCCAAAAAACTGCATCAATAATTTTGGAGCCACGCCCCCCATTCCGCCCCCAGACCCCCGAATTTTAAAGTCAAATAAGCCTATATCTCCCACAGTTTTTGAGCTAGAGCCACCAAATTTGGTGCCAATTTAGCTGATGATGACCCCCCAAAAACTGTACCAAAAGTTTGGATGCCACGCCCACCAATACCGCCCTAGCCGCCCCCAGATGCTCCAACGCTTCGTAAAAAACGGGAATGCGTGTATCTTCCAGAGTAGTGGAGCTGGAGCCACCAAATTTGGTAGGAAGATAGCTGGTAACGACCCCAAAAGAACTGTATCAAAGTTTTGGAACCACGCCCCCCCATTCCGCCCCCAGACCCCCCGCATTTTAAAGTCAAAAAAGCCTATATCTCCCACAGTTTTTGAGCTAGAGCCACCAAATTTGGTGCCAATTTAGCTGATGATGACCCCCCAAAAACTGTACCAAAAGTTTGGATGCCACGCCCACCAATACCGCCGTAGCCGCCCCCAGATGCTCCAACGCTTCGTAAAAAACGGGAATGCGTGTATCTTCCAGAGTAGTGGAGCTGGAGCCACCAAATTTGGTAGGAAGATAGCTGGTAACGACCCCAAAAGAACTGTATCAAAGTTTTGGAGCCACGCCCCCCATTCCGCCCCCAGACCCCCCGCATTTTAAAGTCAAAAAAGCCTATATCTCCCACAGTTTTTGAGCTAGAGCCACCAAATTTGGTGCCAATTTAGCTGATGATGACCCCCCAAAAACTGCACTAAAAGTTTGGATGCCACGCCCACCAATACCGCCCTAGCCGCCCCCAGATGCCCCAACGCTTCGTCAAAAACGGGAATGCGTGTATCTTCCAGAGTAGTGGAGCTAGAGCCACCAAATTTGGTTGGAAGATAGCTGGCAACGACCTCCAACAATCTGCATCAAAGTTTTGGAGCCTAGCCCATCCATTCCGCCCCCCTTTCCCCACCTTATACAAACTTTGAGCTAGAGTCACCAAATTTGGTATGAAGGTAGCATTTGACATTCCACAAGGATCTGCAGCAAAAATTTGGATGCCACGCCCAACCATACCGCCCCCAGCCCCCCTTTCCCCACTTTATACAAACTTCGAGCTAGAGTCACCAAATTTGGTATGAAGATAGCAATTGACATCCCACAAAGATTTGCATCAAAAATTTGGGTGCCACGCCTACCCATAACGCCCCCAGCCTCCCCCCTTTTCCCACTTTTAACAAACTTCGAGCTGGAGTCACCAAATTTGGTATGAAGATAGCAATTGACATTCCTCATAGATCTGCATCAAAACTTGGATGCCACGCCCACCCATACCACCCCCAGACCCCCTTTCCCCACCTTTTACAAACTTTGAGCTAGAGTCACCAAAGTTGGTATGAAGATACCAATTCACATTCCACATAGATCTGCATCAAAACGTTGGATGCCACAACCACCCATACCGCCCCCAGCCCCCCTCTCTCCACGTTTTGTAATTTTCGAGCTAGAGTCACCAAATTTTGTATGAATATAGCAATTTACATTCCACACAGATATGCATCAAAACTTTGGATGCCACGCCCACCCATACCGCCCCCAGCCCCCTTTCCCCACTTTATACAAACTTCGAGCTAGAGTCACCAAATTTGGTATGAAGATAGCAATTGACATCCCACATGGATGGGCATCAAAATTTTTATACTCGATACCGAAGGTAACTAGTATATTGGTTTTGTGCAATGTCCGTCATGGTGCCTGTCCGTCTGTCCGTCTGTCCGTCCGTATGTATGCAAGTTTTTTCCACACCCTTCAAGCTAGAGACTTGAAACTTTCCAATTCTCTTTATCTATGGGATAGTAAATTAAAGTGTCAAGATGGGGGTTCTACGATAACTGGGGGGCTGGCAAATCGATAAATTCGATAACTCAAAACCGATAAATCCACATATTTCGCACATCCTTACAGCTAGAACTACCAAATTTGGTAAGAAGATAGCTACTAGCAACCCCCAAAAAACTGCATCAATAATTTTGGAGCCACGCCCCCCATTCCGCCCCCAGACCCCCCGAATTTTAAAGTCAAAAAAGCCTATATCTCCCACAGTTTTTGAGCTAGAGCCACCAAATTTGGTGCCAAGATAGCTGATGATGACCCCCAAAAACTGCATCAAAAGTTTGGATGCCACGCCCACCAATACCGCCGAAGCCGCCCCCATCTGCCCCAACGCTTCGTCAAAAACGGGAATGCGTGTATATTCCAGAGTAGTGGAGCTAGAGCCACCAAATTTGGTGGAAGATAGCTGGTAGCGACCCCAAAGAATCTGTATCAAAGTTTTGGAGCCACGCCCCCCATTCCGCCCCCAGACCCCCCGCATTTAAAGTCAAAAAGCCTATCTCCCACAGTTTTGAGCTAGAGCCACCAAATTTGGTGCCAAGATAGCGATGATGACATCCACAAAATCTGCATCAAAAGTTTGGATGCCACGCCCACCCATACCGCCCAGCCGCCCCCACGCCCCACGCTTCGTCAAACGGAATGCGTGTATTTCCAGAGTAGTGGAGCTAGAGTCACCAAATTTGGTATGAAGATAGCATGGACGATCCCCAAGAATCTGCAGCAAAAGTTTGGAGCCACGCCCACCCATTCCGCCCAGCCCCTAGCCTCTACCCCACCTTATACAAACTTTGAGCTAGAGTCACCAAATTTGGTATGAAGGTAGCATTTGACATTCCACAAGGATCTGCAGCAAAAATTTGGATGCCACGCCCAACCATACCGCCCCCAGCCCCCCTTTCCCCACTTTATACAAACTTCGAGCTAGAGTCACCAAATTTGGTATGAAGGTAGCATTTGACATCCCACAAGGATCTGCATCAAAAATTTGGATGCCACGCCCAACCATACCGCCCCCAGCCCCCCTTTCCCCACTTTATACAAACTTCGAGCTAGAGTCACCAAATTTGGTATGAAGGTAGCATTTGACATTCCACAAGGATCTGCAGCAAAAATTGGATGCCACGCCCAACCATACCGCCCCCAGCCCCCATTTCCCCACTTTATACAAACTTCGAGCTAGAGTCACCAAATTTGGTATGAAGATAGCAATTGACATCCACATAGATCTGCACCAAAAATTTGGATGCCACGCCCAACCATACCGCCCCCAGCCCCCATCTCCCCACTTTATACAAACTTTCGAGCTAGAGTCACCAAATTTGGTATGAAGGTAGCAATTGACATTCCACAAAGATCTGCATCAAAAATTTGGATGCAATTCCACCTATACCGCCCCCAGCCCCCCTTTCCCCACTTTATACAAACTTTGAGCTAGAGTCACCAAATTTGGTATGAAGATAGCAATTGACATCCCACATGGATGGGCATCAAAATTTTTAATACTGGTATCGAGTATACCGCAGTCGGTTGCGTCCGACTGCAACGTTTCCACTTGTTAATACTGGTATCGAGTATACCGCATTCGGTTGCGTCCGACTGCAACGTTTCCACTTGTTATGTACTGTTTCCGACTTACAGAAACAGGCCCGCATTCGCTCTCGCGCCTTATTTCCATTCCCAAGAAATTTTGCAATGGGCTGTCGTCTTCGATATCATCCAGATCGCATTTCTTTGAGCATGCAATATTTAAGTCTATGCCTAACTATGCATACAGCTATTAGATTATACGACTCTTGCATATTCTTCATTTATAAACTTGGCTCATTCTTTGTTGCTTTGAAGTATATTATATATCTTTATTTAATCTCAATCTTATTTGGGTGTTTGCTATCTATAAAATGTTCTGGCTGCTTCATAAAAATTTCTTCACTGAGCTCAATATTTAAGTGTGCATTCGAAACGTCGAACTGATGCAAATATAACTCTTTTTCAGCAGCTATTGCCAATAACATTCTTATATTCTCATAACGAATGACAGATGAAGAAGTCTCGTTATAATAAACCACGAACTGCTGACTGCATCCTATAGCAACCAATCTCGACTTTAAGCGCACTATGTTTCCCAGTTTATCCCTTTTTATCCGAAAAACCTACATAGAACCTATTGCCTTTGCACCAAGTGGCAAGTCAACTTACGACCAAGTCTTATTTGCTATGGCACTTCATATTTTTTCCCCATTGACAACTCCCACTCGAACGAATGTTTGCCTGTCAATGCCTGACTTACGGAACCAGGTGTTTCTATGTCACTATATATCACTATGTTGTTCAGTATATTGTATTGTTTTCTAGGTCTGCCTACCTGCCAGTGCGCACAAATTTTGACCAGACCACGACATGCACTAACGTCAGCTTCTTCCAATGAACTACTTGATGCCTGTTCTTCTTCTTTTTCTTTTGTACTTAAAAATTCCTTATCATTAAACCGCCTCGTCTATTGATGGAAGAGCTTCGTTACTTGCAGATGTTAGTCTTCGTTGTTGTGCCCTTTCAGCAACAGAGCGTCTGCGAGCTTCAGCAGCTTCAACGGTTTCTGTAGCTCTTTGGGATATTCTATATATCGCCTGCTGAAGACGCCAAGTTTAAGTGTTTCAGAAGCCTGTTGAGATGCCATATTTTCTGCGATCTGTTGACGTCGAGCTTGAGACTGTTCAGGTATCTCCGCAGCCCGTTGAGATACCATATATTCCGCATGCTGCCTACGCTGAGCTTGGTACTGCTGTCTCGGCAGCACTGTGAGCTGCCTCACGCTCTGGGTTTTCCATCCTTTGCTGTTCGGCTTGTTGAAATGTTTCGTCAAGTCTACATACCAAATTTGGTGACTCCAGCTCAAAGTTTGTAAAAAGTGGAGAAAGGGAGGCTGGGGCGGTATTTGTGGTCGTGGCATCCAAATTTTTTATGCAGATCTATGTGAAATGTAAATTGATATCTTCATAACAAACTTGGTGACTCTAGCTCAAAGTTTGTAAATGGTGGAAAGGGGGCGGAATTGGTGGGCATGGCTCCGAAACCTTGATGCAGATTTTTGGGGGTTGCTAGCTATCTGCTTACCAAATTTTGTAGTTCTGGATTTAAGGATGTGCGAAACATGTGGATTTATCGGTTTTGAGTTATCGAATTTATCGATTTGCCAGCCCCCAGTTATCGTAGAACCCCCATCTTGACACTTGAATTTACTATCCCATAGATAAAGAGAATTGCAAAGTTTGAAGTCTCTAGCTTGAAAGGTGTGGAAAAAGTTGCGAACGAGAGAGAGTATGGAATTTCTGGGGCTCCGCTGATGCTGTTTTGGCCTCAATCGCCACACAGTTTAATTTTGATGAGATAATAAATCATCTCGACTTCACGTTTAGTGACAAACGGCCAATACACGTCATCGAGCAAGAGTTACTCAGCTTCAGGAAGTTGATTTTAGGGAGTATGAAACTGCAGCTAGAACTGTTGAAGAAGAGATAGCTGATGAATTAGATGAAGATTCATATGCTATAAATTTATTAGGGGTAAATCCTTGCTGGCTTTTATCAATCAGGAAGTAGAGGGGACAAAGATGAAAATTCTTAGCGCCACAGGCGCGGCGAAGAACTGTATTTGCCCATACCCTGGGCTGAATGGAGTCCACTCGGTCGACGCCGCACAGTGGGGCCTTTTCTCGGATAGCTTATCAAAAATCATTTTTTTCATGAACGCGTTTGGCAAAAGTGAAATATGTAATCGATAGAGAATACTTCAAAGATTATGGATCAAAGAGATTTTTTAAATCGGTTAATAATTATGGGTGGTAGAGCTCCTCAAAGTTGAAAGATTTTACGTGAGTACGAAAAAATGACAATTTTTACAGAAATTTACCACTTTCGAACTAAATATTGGGCGACGTACACAACCGATCTTCGATCTTTTTTCTTTATCTGAAAAGTATGTTCAATCTCAGTGTTTTTCTGTATACAGTTTAAATATAGCTGAAATACTTATTAAATTAGAATCGTTTAAAAAATACACTAAATTTTAGCATTTTTTGAACTTTCGTGGACTATAACAAAAAAGTATCTCTCAGAGTCACGGTGGGACCACATGCATTTGAAAGCTATAATATACACCTTTCATATGTATATAGTCACAATCTGCGAAAATCTGCATTTTGGAAACGCGAGCCAAAAAACTAGGGATACCTCGAGTTAAAAACACGCGGCAGGTATAAGGAAGAAGAAGAGCGCATACAAATTTGGCTGTAGCGTGTGTGCTGTTTATTGACAACATTTCTAAATGTTGTATTATAAGTACTACCTGTCTATATATATCCCTTCTAATCCTTTTTTCCTTCCTATCCTTTCTAATTACCTGAATGGAAAAGGTCTGAGGAGGCAGGTAAATATAATTGTAGTTGATGGAAAGTTGCGGTACTACAGGTTATTTTTTTTTTATTTTCTGTATTTCCCCGTTTACCTATTTTTAATGTAAATCAATACCTTAGGTATATATTGTTTTTTACCTAGCTAATTGGAAAAGGGTTATACCAATTTTGCTTGCTTACCTAGCTAACTCAAAATATGGTATAAAGTGCAAAATATGTCACTTGATGGCAACAGTTATTTCATAACTTCATAAGAGGAAACACTTGTTGTTTATTGCTGTGAACAATAATAAATTTTCAGATTGAATAGTATTTTTCAATATAATTCACGAAATTTTGATAAATAAGCGCAATAATGGATTTAACAAATTCAAAGATTTTTGAACTTTTTCGTGCTTCTGAAAATATTAACGATTTTCAAGTGGCATTGCTTAAAGAGATTGGCGTACTCGAAAACGCTAGTTGTGCGCTTCAGACACAAATTAAATTCATTCACGCTAACTTGAAGCGAAAATGGAACTTGGTCCATAGAACTATGTCGGCTTTCATAAAAAAGCATGAAAAGCACATGACCACAGCTGACGAACAGGTTGAATATCTGCAGGGTCAAATAATAGATCTGTATAATACTTGTGTCCCATCAAAATCTAAACTTCCCCAGCCTCGCGAGAAGCCCTGGCTAACACATTTTGTTAAAAGAGCTATACTAAAAAGAAATGAAGCCTACAACAAATGGAAGAGATTTAAGACTGACTTTTTGTATGATACCTTCAAAAGTTTACGACGTGCAGTTGTTAAATTGATTAATAATGGTAAGAAGCGATTCTATTCCCAGAAATTCCAACAATCCATCTCGTCAAGAGATAAATGGAGAATTATAAATGAAATTGGAGTGGGAAAGCAAAATGTTAGAACCAGTGTCGAAGTTAATGCTGAAGAGCTTAACCAAAAGTTCGTCAACTGCGCTGTACCTGAGGCCCCAGCCAACGAATACCTTAACTGTGATCCTCCTAACCGTGATATTAGCTTTAGTTTTAGGTGTGTCAGAAATTATGAAGTCCTTGAATCTATGTTAAATGTCAAATCAAATGCAGTTGGACTGGATGATATAAATCCTAAATTTGTCAAAATTATTATTCCGTCTATCTTAAATCAGGTTACACATATTATGAATACAGCAATCACTACTTCCGCATTTCCAGAAAAATTGAAACTTGCTAAGATTATCCCTGTCCCTAAGGGTAATGGAGATTTCAGACCAATCTCAGTTCTACCTTTTCTATCCAAAGTGTTTGAAAATTTACTAGCAAACCAAATAAATGAATATATGGTTACCAACAGTCTTCTCAGCAATGGCCAATCCGGCTTTAGGAAAAACAGAAGCTGCACTACAGCAATCCTTAATATTGTTGAGGATATACGTAGAAGCATGGATGATGGCAATGTAACGTTCTTGACACTGCTTGACTATAGCAAAGCTTTTGATACTGTCAACCATGACACCAAAATGAAGAAGCTGTATAGTTTTACAGCCACAGCCGATTCCTTATTACGCTCATACCTAGTAAACCGTCTTCAATCTGTTGTCACACCGTCAAGTTCGTCGTCATTTCTGTCTCTGAGCCGTGGAGTGCCACAAGGATCGGTTCTTGGGCCGTTACTATACTCGTGTTATGTTAATGATTTGCCCAATGTCTTTTCTGAATGTAATGTCCATATGTATGCTGATGATGTTCAGTTGTATTGCTGTAGTCCATTGTCCAGAATTGATGAATGTGTAAGTGTAACTAATCGAGAACTGGTCAAGGTGAGCGAGTGGTCACGAAGTAATGGCCTTGGTATAAACACGTCCAAAACTAAGTGTATAGTAATATACAAAAAGTCCATAGACACCCTAAACTTGGGAAAAATTAAAATTGACCATAATTCTATTGATTACGTAGACAGGGTAGCTAACCTAGGCATAACGTTTAACCATGTTACCCCATATGCATTCAAAATATATAACCTTAGCTTGAAAAACTGGATTCAGCTTAGAGCATTAATATTGTTACACAAAATTATAAATACAAAAGAGCCCAGTTATCTTTATAATAGATTGATTTTTTTAACTTCACGTCGGACAAATAGTTTAACAACTGTACGTCATCGATTATCTGTCTCTGAACACCAGTACTATATACACACTGTTCGCCTGTGGAACAACCTACCACACGACCTAAAGATAATTAGAAGCGCACCACAATTTAAAAGCAGCCTTCTGCTGCATTTACAAAATAATATCTAACTGAAACAATTCTAATATATATAAAACTAAGCTTACTAATGCTAATCTTCTTAAGGGGAAGACTGTTCTTCCAATTTCCTTCTTTTCTTGTTTTGTATAATTTAAATTATTTGTATTATTTAAATTATCTGAATAATTTAAATTACTTCTCTCTATTTTCTTCTTTTTCTTTTCTCTGCTTTGTTACTTTTAATTAATCAATTAATAATTTTGTTTTAGTGACTAGTGCTTTAAATTTAAGTTTCTTGGAACTTGTAGCACTAGGATGTTAATCAAATAAATAAATTGGTTGGAGGAATGTACAACATTCGGATATTCAGAACAGAAAGAAGTTTACCCATCGACTAGCCGAGGAAGAGGAAGGCCGCAAAAAAGTATGGAGGAGTGTTCATGTGTTACAAGGAAACGCAAGCTTGAGGATGCTACGGATAGCTTAACAGCTGAACATCTGTCGGAAGCACTTTCATCCAAGTATATGAAGGAACAAGAGAGGACAAGAGCGACAATTACGAAAGCTGTGCAGGTCGCCAGTCCTTTACGGCTGTATAGGATTAAGGAAAGTATTCCCACGCCTCCAAACTCAGTCGGAATTAAGTACACTCACGAAGAAGCGGTTTCCCTATTTATGGACTTGGGACTGACTAAGGAGAAATATGATATTTTACGCAGCTCCTTAAAAAAACATAACGTCAAAGTTTTTCCCGGATATAAAAAAATTGTATTTGCCAAAAAGGAAGCAGTGCCACCTAATACAATAATAACAGAGACATCTGTAGAAGTAAAACTCCAGGATTTAATGGATCACACTGCTAGGCGTATAGTTGAAAGTTTGCCTGATGGAGAGGTCGAGCTTCTTCCTGAAAATCTGACTCTACTCAACAAGTGGGGATGTGATGGATCGTCTGGACAAAGCATATACAAACAAATTATACAGACAGATGACGAAACTATTTCTGATGAAAATATGTTTATGGCTTCTGTAGTTCCCTTACGCCTTAGGAGTGAAACTTCTGAACATTGGAAAAATCGCCGACCATCATCGATTCATTATTGTCGCCCTATTTTCTTCAAATATGCGAAGGAGTCGTCTGAATTGATTAAATCAACTGTAACCGACACACAAAATCAAATTAGCCAACTGAAGCCTACTGTTTTTCAAACCAAGAGTGGAAAAACATTCACGGTGAAGTTTGATTTCTTCCTGACAATGATTGATGGAAAAGTCTAAAATGAAATTACAAACACCTTCTCAACATTGAGGTGTCCCATTTGTAAAAAAACTCAAAAAGACTTTCACAGTTTAGACGACTAAACGGGTGAGGAGAACTGCTACGAATATGGAATTTCTCCGTTGCATTGCAGAATAAAGTGTATGGAATTTATTCTGAAGCTCGCGTACACACTTCCTCGGCCAGGAGAAACAAAAACGGATAATACGCCTCGTGAGGATATACAGAGAAGAAAGGAAGTTATACAAGCTGAGTCGGAAGCTAGGAATAAAAGTTGACTGTCCAAAGCACGGATACGGGAATACGAATGATGGAAATACTTCGAGGAGATTTTTTGAAAATGATCAAACAACAACTTTGATAACAGGTGTTCATAATGAGATCATTAAAAGGTTTGCTGTTATCCTAAATGTTATAAACTGCAAAGAAATGATAGATGGTGCAAAATTTGGCGAATACGCATCAATAACAGCTCAACTTTTGACTGGATTGTATCCTCAGAAAAAACTAGCCCCCACGGTACATAGGATTTTGGCTCATGGAAAGGACTTAATAGAATATCAGTGCTTACCTATTGGAGAGCTGTCCGAAGAAGCACAGGAATGTACAAACAAGGACTACAAGAGGTTCAGATACACTAATACGTGCAAAATTTCTCGGGTGCGACAAAATGGAGACCTTTTCAACATGCTGGCAGCCTCATCGGATCCACTTTTTGCATCGCTGAGACATGTGCGATCACGAAAGGATTTGGAAGATAGCAACTATAGTTCCGAAATGTTGAGTTTATTAGATGTTAACCTTACTAGCATTAATGTTGATGATTATTTGGTTGAAAATCAGCCATCGATAGCAAATATTAAAAATTAACCTCAAAAAATCACCCAAAAATAAATTTAAATTTTATGTATTTAAGTTAGAAAATCGAATAAAAACAAAAAAAAAAAATGCGAAATAGTCATTGAAGTTATAAAAAATTTTCAGTTATGATTAAAAACAAACGTTTTTAATTGGAATTTTACAGGTAAAATGTGCTGGAAATATTTCTTGACTTTGACCTTGAATATTTAAGCACCACGGATACCTAGCACTCTTGGCGAACATTCATTTTAAAGCTTGAAAAGTCATCTATTAATTGCTTTTTAAATTTTTGAAATCGCTTCATTAGTTTAGAAGATATAATTTTTGATAAGCTAAATGAGCAAAGGCCCCACTGTGCGACGGCAGCTGTGCTGCGCGGTTGGCGCATTTTTTGCTGTTTGGCATAAACAACAGTAACTTACTAAAGTTAAAAACTACAAAATGAGAGTAACACTTTTAACAGTAACTCATTAACAGTAACATATCACCAGTAACTCAGTAACCCAGTAACAGTAACACCACGCTATGAAAGTAACACTTTTAAAGTAAAACATTGACAATAACACATTAACACAACCAGGCCTGTACGCATGATCCGTATACATGAGTTTTACGACCGTAACAACAAGTGTTGACAAAATCACATATTGTGGCGGTAGGCTAATAACTTTCTCTTAATAAATCAGAAATGCAGCTGTGCTCTGTATACTTTAATTCAAAATAATGATTCACGACCAACGTGCGCTTCTTTTGTGATTAAGTATAACGAACGCCCTGCTGCTGGCGGTTGTGAAAAAATCAGGCTGCAAAACCAAAAAGTATTTTAGTGAACCCATATTTGATGGGCAGAGCTGAGATTACCAAAGATTATGCTAAACATAACCGAAACCACTTAAAAGACTCAAAGCAAACTCACCTTGCAGATCTATACCCTGTAATAGATCAGTGGCAGTACAATCCTTTTTATATGTTATTTAAATTGTATCTTACTAATTAGTTAATATATTTTTATTCAATACTTCTTGCGCAGCATATACTTCCAAAACAATAAGTATGGCTCTATTGGAGCCTGAATTAGATCAACTTTGTTAATATTTTCTTTCTTTTATACAACTTCTTTCTTTCTTTTTATACCCTTAACCCATAAAATGGGTAAATGGTTTTGTGCAAAAGTATGTAACAAGCAGAAGGAAGCATCTCCGACCCCATAAAGTATATATATTCTTGATCAGCATCAACAGCCGAGACCATATAGCCATGTCAGTCTGTCCGTCCGTCTGTCTGTCTGTATGAACGCATGGATCTCAGAGAATACAAGAGCTAGATACTTCAGTTTTTGTATATAAGTTCTCCTGCTTATGGTAGCAGAACAAATTTATCGATAACTATTCTGGTTTCCGATAAACACATGGAATCGATAACAAAAAATATCGAATTTGGAAAATGTTAAAAGGAAGGTTGAAGTAATGGGTAACGATAGAACTTTTCTGAAAATTTCGTCCAAATCGGTTAGGAAACACCGGAGATATTGAACTTAATCGATTGAAGCTAATTCCTTATACCAAAGTCAATTATAAATTAAATTTATTTTTTATTATTCGTCTATGGGCTATCTGCTTAACAACATTTCTTATATAAACGTTATCAATACTGAGATTTGGACAACTGTCAAGATTCAGGTACTTTTTATAAATTACTATACACTTAGACTTTACGGGATTAATACTCAGACCATTACGATACGCCCATTTACTAACACATAACAAATCATCTTTACATTTGTGGAAACATTCATTGATGAGACTGACAGGACGACTGACATACACTTAAACTTCATCAGCATATAAGTGTTTATTACAGTTTGACAAAACACTAGGCAGGTCATTTATTTTATTCATTTTATTCATTTTATTTTCATTGTAATTATATCGTAAAGAGGAGGGGCCCTAAAATAGATCCTTGTGGGACACCACGAGAGACTGGCAAGAGATCAGAGATTTTGTTTAAGGCAACAACGGCTTGTCTACGATTATTAAAACATGTCGACAATAATTTAGTTGCAGTTTGACTAAAACTATACATTCCACTAAGCTTCTTCAGTAATATATCGTGGTTAGCCGTGTCAAATGCTTTGCTAAAGTCAAGGAGTGTCAAGAATGTAACTTCACCATTATCCATGTGGAGTCTAATATCTTCAACAACTTTAATAAGTGCCGTTGTGCAACTTCTTTCCATTCGAGACCCAGATTCCTTTTGATTTTGGAGTCTATTGGTGTTTCAAAACATAGTGGCGCATAGTTAATTTTGGCTATGCCAAGACTATGATACCCTTCACACAGCCAAATCAATGCTCCCCGCTCTTATTTAAGTTTCTGTGCAGTTGTTGGTAACTTTTCGCTTATATTTTTACTCAAGAGCGTCATTTACTTGTTCGTGGATCAGGATGAAATTTCATTGTGAACAAACCCGACATGATCTTAGCAATCTGTGAAAGTTTCATCAAGATCGGTTCAGTAGTTTCGCCGGAAATCGTGTTGAAACAGACAGACGGACGGACGGAAAGACGGACGGATGGACGGACACGCGAAAATCAATTCCTGAGTTCGTCCTGATCATTTTGATATATAGTTTATGGGTTTCCCGTGATTCCTTTAAGGCGTTACAGATTCATGACAAACTCAATATACCCTGTTTTACATGTGTGAAGGGTATAACAAGTAGAAACGTTGCAGTGGGACGAATCAGACTGTGGTATACTCGTTATCAGTATTAAAACCGGTAGAAAAAAGGCCTGATTGCAAAGGTGTACAGATGCGGCATACCAAATTTGGTGACTCTAGCTCGAAGTTTGTAAATGGTGGGGAAAGGGGGGCTGGGGCGGTATGGGCGTGCGTGGCTTAAATTTTTTGCTGCAGATCTTTGTGGTATGTCATTTGCTATCTTCATACCAAACCTAGTGTCTCTAGCACAAAGTGTGTAGAAGGTTGGGGATGTGGGGTGGATTGGGTGGGCGTGGCTCCAAAATTTTGATGCAGATTGTTGGGGGTCGTTGCTAGCTATATTCATACCAAATTGGGTGACCCTAGCTCAATGTTTGTAAAAGGTGTGGAAAGGTGGGCTGCGGGAGGTCTGGCTGCGAGTGGCATCCAAATTTTGAATGTAGATCTTTGTGAAATGTGTCAATTGCTATCTTCTTACCAAGTTTGGTATTTCTAGCTGTAAGGATGTGCGAAATCTGTAGATTTATCGACTTTGAGTTATCGAATTTATCAATTTGCCAGCCCCCCAGTTATCGTAGAGCCCCCATCTTGACCCTTTAATTTACTATCTCATAGATCAAGAGAATTGGAAAGTTTCAAGGTGTGGCAAAAAGTTGCGTTCATGCAGACGGACAGAAACCAAAACCACTTGCCACTTGCTCGAGTAGTTAATTTCATCGCCGGTAACGACTGCATTTCTCTTGAGGCGCAAACTGGTATCATCAGGAGGGATCGAATTTAATTGAAAGCCGTTACCTTCCATTAGGGAAAATTTTTTCTATGCAGCCAACTGAACAAAAAACTTCATCAGCAAAATCCCAACTCTGAAACTCTTGTCTCTATTATATAATAATGCTCTTAGTTAGAAAGCACATTTAAAGTAACTCTTACAACCGTTGTTATGCTCAAATTTTTTGTCTCATTTGTATTTTTCGTTTCTTAGCTAACTACACGGCGGCTCTCAATTCGGCATTAGGTTTATACCCTATTTCTACTACAAGTATGTTTCATGATTGCTGCATCCGATTACAGCAAAGAAATCTAGAGTTAGCAAATTGTAGTGAAAAGTTAGTATCTTTCCTAAAAATGTACATTAAAAATACATTAGATGGCACAATTATTTTTTTTCCTTGTTTAAATCAAGTGATGCCTGCTAGTAGAAATTGACTTGGCAAACATGAGTTTTTATAAGATATTTTTTTAAAAATTATAAAACAAAATTCGATTTTTCATTGCGAATTTGATAACAACTGACTCCTGTTCTGAATTTTTTAACAGCAGCAGCGCGCTTTTTTGGAACGTGAGTGGCTCAAGTGGCTCGAGATGACGCGGACGCTTTTGGTTCTGCAACAACAATACGACAACTCTGCTACCAAACATTCTACTTTCCCTGAAGAGAACATCGAGGTTAAACGGAATGCTAACAACTCAGAATATCCATTCCTGCGGAAGGCTCGCAAGCCCATGCGCCTACGTTGGGGTCGCAGCACTGGAAAATCGTCAGCCGAGGAGAAGGTGAGCTGAATTCCTAAGCTTTTGTCCAACCGGTGGGTCTTATGATTTTTATCTTTGATTTTTATATAGATGACGCTGCCTGCTGAGACTCTGCCCGCGACGCCCAAGCCCCGAAATTAAATAATAATTATGTCTCAAACGGAAATACAAAGTAACAAATGAAAATGCCAACAACAACAAAGGCATCAATTGATATAAAATTACACGCATCAACAGAAAAATGAATGGCTTAGAATTTTCAACAGAGGCACAGTTTTTTTTTTTTTTTTTTTTTTTACGAATTTTGTAAGGCGCAGTGAGCGTCGGACACAGGCTAATGAATACACACATGTAAACCATACTATATACATACATACAGATAATGACAACCCAATTGAATTTAATTGCATTAAATAATAAAATTATATAATTTAAAAATACAACATGTACTTTATTTAAAGTTCTAATGATAAAAAAAATATAGTTACAGGCATTAATTTTTTTCTTTTCTATACACAAATTTATTTATTATAATTTATGATAGAAATGATTTGTTTAAATGTTACCTTTTATCCCAAAACAAATTTCTTCAGCTTTTCTTAAATACCTCTCTAGCTAGTCAGTCTAAAAATAAATTTTAAGTTAGCAAACACAATAAAGTTTCAAAATTTAAATATTTTAAAGCTAAGGCCGTATAATTTGATACAAGTTTAAACCAATTATAATACATTAAAAAAATTAAAGGGCCCCCGAAAGGTATATTTCTGCAACAACTTTTCTATTCTGTGTGCAAAATTTGTATATACATAATTAGACACATTCATACTTTAATAGTGAATGAACAACTACGTACATATGTATTTAAAATATTTGATTACTAAATATTGGCTTTCTATTTATGTATTTTTGAAAGTTGAATAGATATAAAAGCCAAAAAAAAAGCATATGTAAAAAAATGGACCGTTTGTGACCCAACATATTTTTTCAAAAAATTTTTTTTTTCTTTCTCCTATTTAGTTGTTAAGTTTACACCGTCATTGAGAGTATGAGTAATAATATTCATTTTGTTTTAAAAATGCCACCTTTTGAATAATAATAAAATAATTACTATATATATATTAATCTGGTAAATAGCATAACTTATCCATATGAATCATGTTATTGTAAATAAAATGAAGATTGCTATGTTCACTAGTATAAATATATCCCGCAAACCATATTATAATATAAAATGCTTAATTAAATTATTAAATAAGGAAGGAAGTAACACTTACCAGAAAAATGCTGCGAAATGAAAATAAGTATTGAGCATCCGACTGCGAAGTACTCTGGTACCAGTATTAAACAACGAGTTTTGAACATCATGAGTGCAATTCGGAGTTGTCAGAGTTTGTATGGTCGGACAAAGCAACGAGAGTGGGCAGTACTCCTAACGAATGCGAAAATAGATTTTGATAACCAACAAATATCTGCTTCAAAACTGCGCGCATTTTTAAACAGGCATGCGTATATTTTACGCAGTTTTTGGGCTAGAGCAAAGACATTAATAATAGAAAGACTGTGATATTGGTAAGAAATGCTTTCTCTCAGTAATCAGCTTCAGGAACCTTTTAAATGGTATAGAGAATAACAAAAACAGTAAGCATTAAGTGTGAGCGAACGCGATAGCGGATAGCATGTGCAGATGGTTTTATTTCAGTTGCCCTAGCACTCATCGGCCCATCAAAGGTACGGCAAGTGACGGGCCAGCGGCAGCACTGGACTGTTAAAATTTGTTAGTATTTGTGTGTATGTGCGTTTTTTTTTATACACTTAACGCATCAAATGGGTAAATAAGGGTATAATGAGGGTTGGCGTAATGGGTAATGATAGAACTTTTCTGAAAATTTCGTCCAAATCGGTTGAGAAACACCGGAGATATTGAACTTAATCGATTGAAGCTAAGTCAGTATACCAAAGTCTTATCTAAATTAAATATATTTATTGCAACTGGGTTCAGGGTATCTTCTAGTCGGGCTCTCCCGACTAGAGCCTTCTTACTTGTTTAAATTTCTGCTGGGCTTATTTTTTCTTTTCTGTGTCGGCAAATTTTTGTAATCGGTTGCATGTGTATATCGGAAACCAGAATAGTTATCAATAATTTGAAACAAATTTGTTCTGTTTATGGTATAGGAGAACTTATATTCGAAATCTGAAGTCAATAGCTCTTGTAGTCTATGAGATCGAGTCGGCTGTTGATGCTGATCAAGAACAAATATACTTTGTGGGGTTGGAGGTGCTTCCTTCTGCCTGTTATATACTTTTGCACAAAACCATTATACCCTTTTTACCCTTTTTATGGGTTCAGGGTAGATATGGGATCGGGAAAGAAATTGCTTGCCATAACATCCCGTACCGAAATCAAATTCGCTTTTCCCATCCTGATTGTCCCCAAAAGTTTTGTGTCTATCCCACGGGTCCAGACATTTTCCCGAAATTTGTTTTTTTTCAAATAGGTTAGGTTAGGTTAGACCGGCTGACCCTCCCAAGGGGGAATGTCACACATGTCACATGTAGTGGGGCCGGTGGTTGGAGACTGTTAGTACTATCTCGTTGTGTGGTCCTGCGGAGTGTGAGTGCTTCTAGCAAACGCTAGAAGTTTTTAAGTTCTTTCTTTGCTGGCTTCATCGAGCGAGGCAAGAAAGGGAGCTTTGAAGTGGCGTAGTCGTTGTGCTGCCAGTGCAGGGCAGCTGCAGAGGAGGTGCTCTAACGTCTCTTTGACACCTGTATCCTTGCATTTCCTGCATTCGTCGTTATCCGTTAAGCCAAGCCTTTTCATGTGTACCGCGGTTAGCCAGTGTCCCGTCAAGAGACCCGCAAGCCTTCGGCAGTCATGCCGTTTTAGGTTTAGCATGTATTGAGTTAGTTTAACATCATTTGTCCACCTTAGTGCTGCTGTATCCCGTGCTTGTATTTCCATGTATGAGTGTAGCGTTCGCAGTGAGATGGGAACATCCGCAGAATCACTGTTGAGTCCCAAAGTGCCAAAGTGTCTGCTGTCTCGTTGCCCTCGAATCCCTGATGGCTTGGAATCCAATAGATGCGCACTTTTTTAAAAATGCCGAGTGCATCTAGTGCTTCCCTGCTCGCCAGGACATTCCGAGAGCCTATGTAGTGGGCCATTAGGGCTTTAATTGCTGCCTGACTGTCCACGAATATGTTTACTTCATCGTGTTTTGTGTTAGTTTGTAGGACTGCTTCTGCTGCTTTCCTTATTGCGAATATCTCCGCTTGGAAAATGCTGCAGTGGTCTGGGAGTTTGTATGACAGGCTCATGAGTGGTTCGGCACAGTATACTGCTGCGCCGACTCCCTCCCTTATTTTTGAGCCGTCTGTGTATATGTTTATGGCTGACCGCTCTGCTCCTGAGCGCCAGTCATCTTTTCCTAAGAAAGTGAACGTGAAGTTGAAATTATTTCTTGGGGTCATATGGTCTGTTTCGACTTCTGTCCCCCTTCCAATTGTACTGTGCCCGTAGCTATGTATCGTTAGGTTGCCTATCGTGTATAGCCGTTGTGCCGTCTTTCTTGCCGTAAGGCGTGCTTGTATGTCCACTGGGTTGACATTGAGCATAATCTGTAGTGCCTTAGTTGGTGTAGTTCTCAGCGCCCTGTGATGCACATCAGTGCATGTCGCTGGGTTTTTTCCATTCGTTTAAGGTATGTGGACTTCTCTGTGGCTTTCCACCATACCAGTATTCCATAGAGCAGTATGGGGCGCACAACCGAGATGAGAACCCAATGTGTCAGTCTTGGTGACAGTCCCCAAGTGCTACCCAACATCTTTGCGATGTATAGAGTGCATTGGTGGCCTTCTTCACCCTTTCCTCCACATTGAGCTTCCAACTCAATTTGCTATCTATTACTGTTCCCAGGTATTTTATACTTTCCTTTGGTATCAGCTTTCTATCGTTTATTTTCGGTGGCGTCCAGCGTGGTACCTTGTATCTCTTGGTGAAGAGAATAAGGTCCGTCTTGTCCGCGTTGATACTCAGCCGGCTTCTGTGGCCCAGGCTAGTATCTCTTTGAGTGTGTGGTCCATGACTGAGCTGATTGTCGATGGACACTTGCCCGTGATAATTATGCTTATGTCGTCCGCATAGGCAGTTATCTTCGGGGCTTTCCGTTTGAATTTCTTGAGCAAGTCGTTTACCACCAAGTTCCACAGTAGGGGTGAGAGCACTCCTCCTTGGGGAGTGCCACACTTTGCTTCCCTGATTATGGTAGTGGTTCCCTATTCCGCAAGTATTCTCCTGCTGCTCAGTAGGTTCTGGACCCAAGAGTAAACTGCTTCTGCTGGGGTCACAGCTCTTAGGCTGTGCATTATTGCTTCCGTTTACACAATATTAAATGCGCCTGAGATATCCAGAAATGCGCCTAGACCGTATTCTTTATGGTGAAGTGCTTTCTCGATGGTTGCTACGAGGGAATGTAGCGCAGTTTCCACCGATTTGCCCTTCGTATAAGCGTGTTGGTTCTGTTCTAGAGTCATCACTGTATTCTCTCTAATGTGGAGGTCTATCAGTTTTTCTAGTGTTTTTAGTAGGAACGATGTCAGGCTTATGGGTCTGTAGTCTTAGGCACAACGTGGCTACATTTTCCCGCTTTGGGCAGGAAAATCACCCGCGCTGTCCTCCAGGCCACCGGCACATAGCCATAACTAAGGCATCCTCTAAATATTTCCCTCAGCCATGGAGTGATCACGTGTTTGACCTTCTGCAGCATGGCCGGGAATATGCCGTCTGGACCTGGTGATTTGTAGCTCTCAAAGGAGTCTATGGCCCACATTATCCTTCGCGTTGTTGTGATATCTTCCGGAATTTCCGCCCTTGTGGTTGGAGATATCGTTTGTGTGTTTGTGTTGACTTCTGTGCAGTTAGGGAAGTGTGCCTCTATGAGCACCTTTGCCGCATCTTCACTGCCTTCTGTCCATCTGCCGTCTTCTGTTTTTAATTGGCTTTGCACCGTCTGTTGGCGAGCTAGCAGCTTTCTTAACCTTGCCGTTTCAGCTGTCTTCTCAATGCCTGAACAGAAGTTTTGCCATGCGTGTCTCTTAGCTACTCGTACTTTTTTCTTAAAGTCTCGAAGCCTTATTCTGTATTCTATCCATACTAGCTCTTCTTCCGCTTGTTTTGCGAGTTTGAAGAGTTCTAGTACGACTATTCTTTGCCCTTTGAGTTCTGGAGTCCACCATGGAGGCTTGTGTCTCTTCTTCTCTTGCGACGGTCTACAAGTTTTGTGATAGGCCGCCACCAGATTTTTATTGAGGGTCTCCAGGGACTTCTCTAATTTGTCTAGTGAGGCTATCTTGGGTAGTCGTGGTAGGTTTCTTTCGACCTCTTTACCGAACTGCTCCCAGTCCGTGTTCCGCGGGTTTCTGTACGTCTTATTCTTAACTATTCGTTCAAAGTTAACGCGGAATTGTATGTACCCGTGGTCCGAGAAGGAATGTCTACTAAGGACTCTCCAGTCTTTTACCACGGTATTCATTACCGACGCGAGTGTGATATCTAAGACGTTTGATGAGGTAGGACCAACATATGTTGGTTCTTCCCCCTCGTTTGCTATCTTAAGATTAGTTTGAAGTATGAAATTAAGCAGTGACTCACCTCTATCGTTTATGTCCCCGCTTCCCCATACTGTGTGATGTGCGTTGGCCTATGGGTAAATAAGGGTATAATGGTTTTGTTGAAAGTATGTAACAGGCAGAAGCAAGCATCTCCGACCCCATAAAGTAATATTTTCTTAATCAGCATCAACAGCCGAGACGATATAGCCATGTCCGTCTGTCCGTCTGTCTATCCGTTTGTCCGTCTGTATGAACGCGTGGGTCTCAAAGACTACAAGAGCTAGAAACTTCAGATTTTGTATTTAAGTTTCCTATACCATGAGCAGAACAAGTTGCTTCATATTATCAATAACTATTGTGGTTTCCGATATAAACATAATATCGAATTACCTTCCATCGAAGAAAATTTTTTCTATGCAGCCAACTGAACAAAAAACTTCATCAGCAAAATCCCAACTCTGAAACTCTTGTCTCGATTATATAATAATGCTCTTAGTTAGAAAGCACATTTAAAGTAACTCTTACAACCGTTGTTGTGCTCAAATTTTATGTCTCATTTGTATTTTTCGTTTCTTAGCTAACTACACGGCGGCTCTCAATTCGGCATTAGGTTTATACCCTATTTCTACTACAAGTATGTTTCATGATTGCTGCATCCGATTACAGCAAAGAAATCTAGACTTAGCAAATTGTAGTGAAAAGTTAGCTGGTATCTTTCCTAAAAATGTACATTAAAAATACATTAGATGGCACAATTATTTTTTTTTCCTTGTTTAAATCAAGTGATGCCTGCTAGTAGAAATTGACTTGGCAAACATGAGTTTTTATAAGATATTTTTTAAAAATTATAAAACAAAATTCGATTTTTCATTGCGAATTTGATAACAACTGACTCCTGTTCTGAATTTTTTAACAGCAGCAGCGCGCTTTTTTGGAACGTGAGTGGCTCAAGTGGCTCGAGATGACGCGGACGCTTTTGGTTCTGCAACAACAATACGACAACTCTGCTACCAAACATTTTACTTTCCCTGAAGAGAACATCGAGGTTAAACGGAATGCTAACAACTCAGAATATCCTTTCCTGCGGAAGGCTCGCAAGCCCATGCGCCTACGTTGGGGTCGCAGCACTGGAAAATCGTCAGCCGAGGAGAAGGTGAGCTGAATTCCTAAGCTTTTGTCCAACCGGTGGGTCTTATGATTTTTATCTTTGATTTTTATATAGATGACGCTGGCTGCTGAGACTCTGCCCGCGACGCCCAAGCCCCGAAATTAAATAATAATTATGTCTCAAACGGAAAATACAAAGTAACAAATGAAAATGCCAACAACAACAAAGGCATCAATTGATATAAAATTACACGCATCAACAGAAAAATGAATGGCTTAGAATTTTCAACAGAGGCACAGTTTTTTTTTTTTTTTTTTTTTTTACGAATTTTGTAAGGCGCAGTGAGCGTCGGACACAGGCTAATGAATACACACATGTAAACCATACTATATACATACATACAGATAATGACAACCCAATTGAATTTAATTGCATTAAATAATAAAATTATATAATTTAAAAATACAACATGTACTTTATTTAAAGTTCTAATGATAAAAAAAATATAGTTACAGGCATTAATTTTTTTCTTTTCTATACACAAATTTATTTATTATAATTTATGATAGAAATGATTTGTTTAAATGTTACCTTTTATCCCAAAACAAATTTCTTCAGCTTTTCTTAAATACCTCTCTAGCTAGTCAGTCTAAAAATAAATTTTAAGTTAGCAAACACAATAAAGTTTCAAAATTTAAATATTTTAAAGCTAAGGCCGTATAATTTGATACAAGTTTAAACCAATTATAATACATTAAAAAAAATTAAAGGGCCCCCGAAAGGTATATTTCTGCAACAACTTTTCTATTCTGTGTGCAAAATTTGTATATACATAATTAGACACATTCATACTTTAATAGTGAATGAACAACTACGTACATATGTATTTAAAATATTTGATTACTAAATATTGGCTTTCTATTTATGTATTTTTGAAAGTTGAATAGATATAAAAGCCAAAAAAAAAGCATATGTAAAAAATGGACCGTTTGTGACCCAACATATTTTTTCAAAAAAATTTTTTTTTCTTTCTCCTATTTAGTTGTTAAGTTTACACCGTCATTGAGAGTATGAGTAATAATATTCATTTTGTTTTAAAAATGCCACCTTTTGAATAATAATAAAATAATTACTATATATATTAATCTGGTAAATAGCATAACTTATCCATATGAATCATGTTATTGTAAATAAAATGAAGATTGCTATGTTCACTAGTATAAATATATCCCGCAAACCATATTATAATATAAAATGCTTAATTAAATTATTAATAAGGAAGGAAGTAACACTTACCAGAAAAATGCTGCGAAATGAAAATAAGTATTGAGCATCCGACTGCGAAGTACTCTGGTACCAGTATTAAACAACGAGTTTTGAACATCATGAGTGCAATTCGGAGTTGTCAGAGTTTGTATGGTCGGACAAAGCAACGAGAGTGGGCAGTACTCCTAACGAATGCGAAAATAGATTTTGATAACCAACAAATATCTGCTTCAAAACTGCGCGCATTTTTAAACAGGCATGCGTATATTTTACGCAGTTTTTGGGCTAGAGCAAAGACATTAATAAATAGAAAGACTGTGATATTGGTAAGAAATGCTTTCTCTCAGTAATCAGCTTCAGGAACCTTTTAAATGGTATAGAGAATAACAAAAACAGTAAGCATTAAGTGTGAGCGAACGCGATAGCGGATAGCATGTGCAGATGGTTTTATTTCAGTTGCCCTAGCACTCATCGGCCCATCAAAGGTACGGCAAGTGACGGGCCAGCGGCAGCACTGGACTGTTAAAATTTGTTAGTATTTGTGTGTATGTGCGTTTTTTTTTATACACTTAACGCATCAAATGGGTAAATAAGGGTATAATGAGGGTTGGCGTAATGGGTAATGATAGAACTTTTCTGAAAATTTCGTCCAAATCGGTTGAGAAACACCGGAGATATTGAACTTAATCGATTGAAGCTAAGTCAGTATACCAAAGTCTTATCTAAATTAATATATTTATTGCAACTGGGTTCAGGGTATCTTCTAGTCGGGCTCTCCCGACTAGAGCCTTCTTACTTGTTTAAATTTCTGCTGGGCTTATTTTTTCTTTTCTGTGTCGGCAAATTTTTGTAATCGGTTGCATGTGTATATCGGAAACCAGAATAGTTATCAATAATTTGAAACAAATTTGTTCTGTTTATGGTATAGGAGAACTTATATTCGAAATCTGAAGTCAATAGCTCTTGTAGTCTATGAGATCGAGTCGGCTGTTGATGCTGATCAAGAACAAATATACTTTGTGGGGTTGGAGGTGCTTCCTTCTGCCTGTTATATACTTTTGCACAAAACCATTATACCCTTTTTACCCTTTTTATGGGTTCAGGGTAGATATGGGATCGGGAAAGAAATTGCTTGCCATAACATCCCGTACCGAAATCAAATTCGCTTTTCCCATCCTGATTGTCCCCAAAAGTTTTGTGTCTATCCCACGGGTCCAGACATTTTCCCGAAATTTGTTTTTTTCAAATAGGTTAGGTTAGGTTAGACCGGCTGACCCTCCCAAGGGGGAATGTCACACATGTCACATGTAGTGGGGCCGGTGGTTGGAGACTGTTAGGACTATCTCGTTGTGTGGTCCTGCGGAGTGTGAGTGCTTCTAGCAAACGCTAGAAGTTTTTTAAGTTCTTTCTTTGCTGGCTTCATCGAGCGAGGCAAGAAAGGGAGCTTTGAAGTGGCGTAGTCGTTGTGCTGCCAGTGCAGGGCAGCTGCAGAGGAGGTGCTCTAACGTCTCTTTGACACCTGTATCCTTGCATTTCCTGCATTCGTCGTTATCCGTTAAGCCAAGCCTTTTCATGTGTACCGCGGTTAGCCAGTGTCCCGTCAAGAGACCCGCAAGCCTTCGGCAGTCATGCCGTTTTAGGTTTAGCATGTATTGAGTTAGTTTAACATCATTTGTCCACCTTAGTGCTGCTGTATCCCGTGCTTGTATTTCCATGTATGAGTGTAGCGTTCGCAGTGAGATGGGAACATCCGCAGAATCACTGTTGAGTCCCAAAGTGCCAAAGTGTCTGCTGTCTCGTTGCCCTCGAATCCCTGATGGCTTGGAATCCAATAGATGCGCACTTTTTTAAAAATGCCGAGTGCATCTAGTGCTTCCCTGCTCGCCAGGACATTCCGAGAGCCTATGTAGTGGGCCATTAGGGCTTTAATTGCTGCCTGACTGTCCACGAATATGTTTACTTCATCGTGTTTTGTGTTAGTTTGTAGGACTGCTTCTGCTGCTTTCCTTATTGCGAATATCTCCGCTTGGAAAATGCTGCAGTGGTCTGGGAGTTTGTATGACAGGCTCATGAGTGGTTCGGCACAGTATACTGCTGCGCCGACTCCCTCCCTTATTTTTGAGCCGTCTGTGTATATGTTTATGGCTGACCGCTCTGCTCCTGAGCGCCAGTCATCTTTTCCTAAGAAAGTGAACGTGAAGTTGAAATTATTTCTTGGGGTCATATGGTCTGTTTCGACTTCTGTCCCCCTTCCAATTGTACTGTGCCCGTAGCTATGTATCGTTAGGTTGCCTATCGTGTATAGCCGTTGTGCCGTCTTTCTTGCCGTAAGGCGTGCTTGTATGTCCACTGGGTTGACATTGAGCATAATCTGTAGTGCCTTAGTTGGTGTAGTTCTCAGCGCCCCTGTGATGCACATCAGTGCATGTCGCTGGGTTTTTTCCATTCGTTTAAGGTATGTGGACTTCTCTGTGGCTTTCCACCATACCAGTATTCCATAGAGCAGTATGGGGCGCACAACCGAGATGAGAACCCAATGTGTCAGTCTTGGTGACAGTCCCCAAGTGCTACCCAACATCTTTTGCGATGTATAGAGTGCATTGGTGGCCTTCTTCACCCTTTCCTCCACATTGAGCTTCCAACTCAATTTGCTATCTATTACTGTTCCCAGGTATTTTATACTTTCCTTTGGTATCAGCTTTCTATCGTTTATTTTCGGTGGCGTCCAGCGTGGTACCTTGTATCTCTTGGTGAAGAGAATAAGGTCCGTCTTGTCCGCGTTGATACTCAGCCCGGCTTCTGTGGCCCAGGCTAGTATCTCTTTGAGTGTGTGGTCCATGACTGAGCTGATTGTCGATGGACACTTGCCCGTGATAATTATGCTTATGTCGTCCGCATAGGCAGTTATCTTCGGGGCTTTCCGTTTGAATTTCTTGAGCAAGTCGTTTACCACCAAGTTCCACAGTAGGGGTGAGAGCACTCCTCCTTGGGGAGTGCCACACTTTGCTTCCCTGATTATGGTAGTGGTTCCCTATTCCGCAAGTATTCTCCTGCTGCTCAGTAGGTTCTGGACCCAAGAGTAAACTGCTTCTGCTGGGGTCACAGCTCTTAGGCTGTGCATTATTGCTTCCGTTTACACAATATTAAATGCGCCTGAGATATCCAGAAATGCGCCTAGACCGTATTCTTTATGGTGAAGTGCTTTCTCGATGGTTGCTACGAGGGAATGTAGCGCAGTTTCCACCGATTTGCCCTTCGTATAAGCGTGTTGGTTCTGTTCTAGAGTCATCACTGTATTCTCTCTAATGTGGAGGTCTATCAGTTTTTCTAGTGTTTTTAGTAGGAACGATGTCAGGCTTATGGGTCTGTAGTCTTTAGGCACAACGTGGCTACATTTTCCCGCTTTGGGCAGGAAAATCACCCGCGCTGTCCTCCAGGCCACCGGCACATAGCCATAACTAAGGCATCCTCTAAATATTTCCCTCAGCCATGGAGTGATCACGTGTTTGACCTTCTGCAGCATGGCCGGGAATATGCCGTCTGGACCTGGTGATTTGTAGCTCTCAAAGGAGTCTATGGCCCACATTATCCTTCGCGTTGTTGTGATATCTTCCGGAATTTCCGCCCTTGTGGTTGGAGATATCGTTTGTGTGTTTGTGTTGACTTCTGTGCAGTTAGGAAAGTGTGCCTCTATGAGCACCTTTGCCGCATCTTCACTGCCTTCTGTCCATCTGCCGTCTTCTGTTTTTAATTGGCTTTGCACCGTCTGTTGGCGAGCTAGCAGCTTTCTTAACCTTGCCGTTTCAGCTGTCTTCTCAATGCCTGAACAGAAGTTTTGCCATGCGTGTCTCTTAGCTACTCGTACTTTTTTCTTAAAGTCTCGAAGCCTTATTCTGTATTCTATCCATACTAGCTCTTCTTCCGCTTGTTTTGCGAGTTTGAAGAGTTCTAGTACGACTATTCTTTGCCCTTTGAGTTCTGGAGTCCACCATGGAGGCTTGTGTCTCTTCTTCTCTTGCGACGGTCTACAAGTTTTGTGATAGGCCGCCACCAGATTTTTATTGAGGGTCTCCAGGGACTTCTCTAATTTGTCTAGTGAGGCTATCTTGGGTAGTCGTGGTAGGTTTCTTTCGACCTCTTTACCGAACTGCTCCCAGTCCGTGTTCCGCGGGTTTCTGTACGTCTTATTCTTAACTATTCGTTCAAAGTTAACGCGGAATTGTATGTACCTGTGGTCCGAGAAGGAATGTCTACTAAGGACTCTCCAGTCTTTTACCACGGTATTCATTACCGACGCGAGTGTGATATCTAAGACGTTTGATGAGGTAGGACCAACATATGTTGGTTCTTCCCCCTCGTTTGCTATCTTAAGATTAGTTTGAAGTATGAAATTAAGCAGTGACTCACCTCTATCGTTTATGTCCCCGCTTCCCCATACTGTGTGATGTGCGTTGGCGTCTGCTCCGATGATGAGGGCCTGTCTTTTTGACTCGGCCTCCGTCACCAGGCGAATTAGTTCTTGAGGGGGCGCCTCCGAGTCATGCGCCATGTAGCAGGATGCCATCAATATTGGCTCGTCTCTGCTGCCTTCTAGCGCTGTCACCGTGAGATCGTCGGTACTGTAATTGGACAATAAGTAAGCATAGATACCTTTCCTTTTTCAAATAAGTGTGCATATATTTTTTTTTAAATATTATCTTAATTTAAATTAAAATTTTTGTTTAAAACAATGTTAGCTCAAAATTTTTTCCAATTAATCGAGTTATTTTCTCTTGCAAAATTCTATTGGAAGTTTAAAATACCATTTTGCTGGTGGCAGAAGACGTTGGAACGTTGAGCACTTGCCTGGAGAGCACTTGAAACAATGGCAAATCATTGCATTGTTGCCAAAATGTTAAAATATCGCCATTTTTCTTAAATCTATTATGCTTATTATAATTATTGGTTGCGGTAAACAGAACTCCGAAAACCTATGAGATAAATATTAATGTTGAAGTTTTCTCACACACCAGCTTTTGAGGAAGAATTTAAAAAGACAATTTCAACACGCGTTGCAATACCTGCACCAATTATTGGGAAAGAGAGACCTCATTAGGGCTGCATCTTGCATCTTTGCATCTTGAGCCAAGATGTTGAACATCTCCCATACAAATTTTAGGGGTGCTAGATATGGCAGATGCTGGCGTCTAGCCAAGATGTGAGTACATCTGGTGTTAACAGTACTCAATACTCTAGATTTTCCAAATTCGATATATTTTTGTCATCGATTCCATGTGTATATCGGAAACTAGAACAGCTATCGATAATTTGAAGCAAATTTGTTCTGCTCATGGTATAGGAGAACTTATATACAAAATCTGAAGTCTCTAGCTCTTGTAGTCTCTGAGATCCACGCGTTCATACAGACGGACAGACGGACGGACAGACGGACATGGCCATATCGTCTCGGCTTTTGATTCTGATCAAGAAAATATATACTTTATGGGGTCGGAAATGCTTCCTTCTGCCTGTTACATACTTTTGCACAAAACCATTATACCCTTTTTTACCCATTTTATGGGTAAAGGGTATACAAAATAAACATAAGTGACACTGTAGACTTCAATTTTTTTGGCTACAAGCGATTGCAACAAGATAATTCACAGTTGTCTAATAACACCGTAGCATTTACCCACAACCTTATTTATATGGTCGTTCCATGACAGTGTCCTATTAAATGTTATACCAAGGTTATCTGCTTAACAACATTTCTTATATAAACGTTATCAATACTGAGCTGTGGACAACTGTCAAGATTCAGGTACTCTTTATAAATTACTATACACTTAGACTTTACGGGATTAATACTCAGACCATTTCGATTCGCCCATTTACTAACACTGACAGGACGAGTGGCATATACTTAAACTTCATCAGCATATAAAAGCCCATTTACACGCTAAAGTTTTTTCGTGAATTTTCTCTCTGAATCTTTTGTTTGTTGGCAAGGGGAGTAGAGGTGTAAAAATTCAAGAAAAAATGCACTACTTGTTAAGTCGTGAATTTTTCTTCTAATTTTGCTTTGCCTTATTCCGATAGAATGTTAACACAGAGTTGCACAGTGTTTGATGTGAAAAATAAAGTTATTGATGCGAAACATCGCACAAGCAAATATTAGCGCAAATAGTAAATATATTGTTGTGGTTTATAAATTATTAATAGAAATGTTATGGAAGAAAGAATTAATTGAACTGGTGTTAACTGTGTCTGTTTATCGACCATAAATTTAAACCAGTGTTGCATTTTCAATGCAATGCGACCTGAATTCCTAAGAATTTTTAAAACAGAATGAAAAAAAAACTTAATGAAAAAACTTCAGCGTGTAAATGGGGTCAAAGTGTACATTACAAATTGACAAAACACTAGGCAGGTCATTTATTTTATTCATATTATTATACCCTTAATCCATATAATGGGTAAATAAGGGTATAATGGTTTTGTTGAAAAGTATGTAACAGGTAGAAGCAAGCATCTCCGACCCCATAAAGTATATATTTTCTTGATCAGCATCAACAGCTGAGACGATATAGCCATGTCCGTCTGTCCGTCTGTCTATCCGTTTGTCCGTCTGTATGAACGCGTGGGTCTCAAAGACTACAAGAGCTAGAAGCTTCAGATTTTGTATTTAAGTTCTCCTATACCATGAGCAGAACAAGTTTGCTTCATATTATCAATAACTATTGTGGTTTCCGATATAAACATAATATCGAATTACCTTCCATCGAAGAAAATTTTTTCTATGCAGCCAACTGAACAAAAAACTTCATCAGCAAAATCCCAACTCTGAAACTCTTGTCTCGATTATATAATAATGCTCTTAGTTAGAAAGCACATTTAAAGTAACTCTTACAACCGTTGTTATGCTCAAATTTTTTGTCTCATTTGTATTTTTCGTTTCTTAGCTAACTACACGGCGGCTCTCAATTCGGCATTAGGTTTATACCCTATTTCTATTACAAGTATGTTTCATGATTGCTGCATCCGATTACAGCAAAGAAATCTAGAGTTAGCAAATTGTAGTGAAAAGTTAGCTGGTATCTTTCCTAAAAATGTACATTAAAAATACATTAGATGTTACAATTATTTTTTTTCCTTGTTTAAATCAAGTGATGCCTGCTAGTAGAAATTGACTTGGCAAACATGTGTTTTTGTAAGATATTTATTTAAAAATTATAAAACAAAATTCGATTTTTCATTGCGAATTTGATAACAACTGACTCCTGTTCTGAATTTTTTAACAGCAGCAGCGCGCTTTTTTGGAACGTGAGTGGCTCAAGTGGCTCGAGATGACGCGGACGCTTTTGGTTCTGCAACAACAATACGACAACTCTGCTACCAAACATTCTACTTTCCCTGAAGAGAACATCGAGGTTAAACGGAATGCTAACAACTCAGAATATCCTTTCCTGCGGAAGGCTCGCAAGCCCATGCGCCTACGTTGGGGTCGCAGCACTGGAAAATCGTCAGCCGAGGAGAAGGTGAGCTGAATTCCTAAGCTTTTGTCCAACCGGTGGGTCTTATGATTTTTATCTTTGATTTTTATATAGATGACGCTGCCTGCTGAGACTCTGCCCGCGACGCCCAAGCCCCGAAATTAAATAATAATTATGTCTCAAACGGAAAATACAAAGTAACAAATGAAAATGCCAACAACAACAAAGGCATCAATTGATATAAAATTACACGCATCAACAGAAAAATGAATGGCTTAGAATTTTCAACAGAGGCACAGTTTTTTTTTTTTTTTTTTTTTACGAATTTTTGTAAGGCGCAGTGAGCGTCGGACACAGGCTAATGAATACACACATGTAAACCATACTATATACATACATACAGATAATGACAACCCAATTGAATTTAATTGCATTAAATAATAAAATTATATAATTTAAAAATACAACATGTACTTTATTTAAAGTTCTAATGATACAAAAAATATAGTTATAGGCATTAATTTTTTTCTTTTCTATACACAAATTTATTTATTATAATTTATGATAGAAATGATTTGTTTAAATGTTACCTTTTATCCCAAAACAAATTTCTTCAGCTTTTCTTAAATACCTCTCTAGCTAGTCAGTCTAAAAATAAATTTTAAGTTAGCAAACACAATAAAGTTTCAAAATTTAAATATTTTAAAGCTAAGACCGTATAATTTGAAAAAAAAAAATTTAAGGGCCCCCGAAAGGTATATTTCTGCAACAACTTTTCTATTCTGTGTGCAAAATTTGTATATACATAATTAGACACATTCATACTTTAATAGTGAATGAACAACTACGTACATATGTATTTAAAATATTTGATAACTAAATATTGGTTTTCTGTTAATGTATTTTTGAAAGTTGAATAGATATAAAAGCCAAAAAAAAAACATATGTAAAAAAAATGGACCGTTTGTGACCCAACATATTTTTTCAAAAAAATTTTTTTTTCTGTCTCGTATTTAGTTGTTAAGTTTACACCGTCATTGAGAGTATGAAAAATAATATTCATTTTGTTTTAAAAATGACACCTTTTGAATAATAATAAAAAGATTACTGTATATATATTAATCTGGTAAATAGCATAACTTATCCATATGAATTATGTTATTGTAAATAAAATGAAGATTGCTATGTTCACTAGTATAAATATATCCCGCAAACCATATTATAACATAAAATGCTTAATTAAATTATTAAATAAGGAAGGAAGTAACACTTACCAGAAAAATGCTGCGAAATGAAAATAAGTATTGAGCATCCGACTGCGAAGTACTCTGGTACCAGTATTAAACAACGAGTTTTGAACATCATGAGTGCAATTCAGAGTTGCCAGAGTTTGTATGGTCGGACAAAGTAACGACAGCTGACAGTACTCGTAACGAATGCGAAAATAGCTTTTGATAACCAACAAAGATCTGCTTCAAAACTGCGCGCATTTTTAAACAGGCATGCGTATATTTTACGCCGTTTTTGGGCTAGAGCAAAGACATTAATAAATAGAAAGACTGTGATATTGGTAAGAAATGCTTTCTCTCAGTAATCAGTTTCAGGAACCTTTTAAATGGTATAGAGAATAACAAAAACAGTAAGCATTAAGTGTGAGCGAACGCGATAGCGGATAGCATGTGCAGATGGTTTTATTTCAGTTGCCCTAGCACTCATCGGCCCATCAAAGGTACGGCAAGTGACGGGCCAGCGGCAGCACTGGACTGTTAAAATTTGTTAGTATTTGTGTGTATGTGCGTTTTTTAAAATTTCTGCTGGGCTTATTTCTGTTTCTATTCTATTTCTTTTCTGTGTCGGCAAATGACATCGACAACTGCACTCCTTAAGACACTTTTGGAATTTGTGCCCATCACTGCATAACTGTATGGTTGTGAAGATGCCATAATTATGGGTTTGTGCATAGAATTAAACAAGTAAGAAGGCTCTAGTCGGGAGGTCCCGACTAGAAGATACCCTGAACCCAGTTTCAATAAATATATTATATTTATAATTGAATTTGGTATACTGACTTAACTTCAATCGATTAAATTCGATATCTCTGGTGTTGGTCTACCTTTACCCATTATTTCACCCCCATTTTTACATTTTCAAAACTTTTATATTTTTTGTAATCGGTTGCATGTGTATATCGGAAACCAGAATAGTTATCGATAATTACAAACAAACTTGTTCTGTTTATGGTATAGGAGAACTTATATTCGAAATCTGAAGTCAATAGCTCTTGTAGTCTATGAGATCGAGTCGGCTGTTGATGCTGATCAAGAACAAATATACTTTGTGGGGTTGGAGGTGCTTCCTTCTGCCTGTTATATACTTTTGCACAAAACCATTATACCCTTTTTACCCTTTTTATGGGTTCAGGGTAGATATGGGATCGGGAAAGAAATTGCTTGCCATAACATCCCGTACCGAAATCAAATTCTCTTTTCCCATCCTGATTGTCCCCAAAAGTTTTGTGTCTATCCCACGGGTCCAGACATTTTCCCGAAATTTGTTTTTTTCAAATAAGTGTGCATATAAATATATTTTTTTTTAAATATAAAATATAATCTAAAAAATAATAATAAACACCGTAGCATTTACCCACAACCTTATTTATATGGTCGTTCCATGACAGTGTCCTATTAAATGTTATACCAAGGTTATCTGCTTAACAACATTTCTTAAATAAAAGTTATCAATACTGAGCTTTGGACAACTGTCAAGATTCAGGTACTCTTTATAAATTACTATACACTTAGACTTTACGGGATTAATACTCAGACCATTACGATACGCCCATTTACTAACACATAACAAATCATCATTACATTTGTGGAAACATTCATTGATGAGACTGACAGGACGACTGACATACACTTAAACTTCATCAGCATATAAGTGTGTACAAGCAAACAGCCCAACGCCAGTTTCAACGCAGCGCACCCCATCCCATCCTAAGTCCACGTGTTCACTCTGGTAGCCAGCCAATCAGCCACGTCACTGATGGAGTAAGTTATGCCAGCCACTTCCGCAATGGCAATGGTACTCAGTTTCCCCAATTCAACTCTCCAAATCACAAGCAAACACCACCCATCAGCGAGGAATCCATAATGAAGAAAGTGGAAGTCCTCATTCAGCAAATGGTTATGCAGCTAACTGCACAATTTACGCAGATGCTCGGGAACCTCATGTCATCCCTGACTCAATGCAAGTAAAAATTAAAATGACCATTTGGAATGCAAACGGTCTTTGTCAAAGAAGACCCGAAGTCGAGCAATTTCTCAAAACAAACAACATTGATGTACTCCTTGTTGCAGAGACCCATTTCAACGAACGCTCGTTCTTTAACATACCAGGATATGAGCTTATAATTTGTAACCACCCCAGTGGCGCTGTTAGAGGTGGCTCCGCTATACTCATCAAGTCGGGTATCTCACACTCTGAACTCGATCCTATCCAGCTTCCATGGGTGCAAGCTTCTATTTTACAAATCCACAGCCCTCAGGGAGATATAAAGCTATCAGCGCTGTACTTCCCTCCACGACATAACATAACCCAGGGAATGTTTGAGCAAGTGGCTGACCGGTTGGGCCCCAAATTCATTGCTGGAGGCGACTTTAATGCCAAGAACACCTGGTGGGGATCCAGGCTTACAAATACCAAAGGTACAGCAATCCTAAATTGCATCTGGAGCAGGGACCTCACCTGCCACTCGGCTAGGGAGCCCACCTACTGGCCTACTGACCATACAAAACTGCCGGACGTTCTGGATTTTGCTGTTGCTTAAGGAGTTCATCCCATGCAAATCCGCACATCCATCTGCGCGGACCTTCAGTCAGACCACAGTGCTGTGCTATTGGAGGTGAACATACCCATATTGGCCGCCGTCAAACCTCGTCGTATACTTGATAAATACACCAATGCTGCAAAATATCGCGCCTGGCCTGAGCAGAATGTTGACATCAACATACTCCTTCACTCTGGCAATGACATTGATGATGCTGCTGAAGCACTAACTAGGCATATACACAACGCTGCTAGCATTGCCACATCATCATTGAGGCAAACTCATGGCATACCCAAAAGGGACAGACATCTCTGGTCTGGAGAAATTATGCTGGAATCCAGGAAAAAAGGCGACTAAGGCACATCTGGCACCTAAGCAGAAACCCCGAGACAAAGCCGCTTTGAACCGCGCCACTAAGAGACTCAAGGAGCTGATGCGAAAGCTACGGAGTGATAGTCTGGAAGCATATCTGTCTGCCGCTCACCCTGGTGACCCTGAAAATAACCTATGGCTGGCAACAAGGGAGAAAACAAGGCCAACTATCAGTTGCCCCCCGATACAGAGTGCCAGTGGCTCTTGGTGCCGCTCTAGCGAGCAAAAAGCTCAAGAGTTTGCCGCGCACTTAGAACGGACATTTACCCCGTTCGAATTCAGCGACGCGTCTTCTAATGACGAAATACACAACTTCCTGGACATCCCATGCCAATTGGACCTCCCAATTACTGAAATAGTAGAGGACGAGGTTCAAGAGGAGATAAATTCGCTGTCGAACAAAAAAGCACCAGGCTATGACGGGATTAACGCACTTGCCATGAAGATGCTGCCACCTAACGTGATCAAACTGATCACTCTCGTCTTCAATGGGATCTTACATCTTCACCATTTCCCGTCACAATGGAAGTGCGCTACGATCATTATGATTCCTAAGCCTGGCAAACCTGTGCATATTGCGAGCTCTTATCGTCCAATTAGTCTCTTGGTGATCGTTTCCAAAATTTTCGAGAGAATATTTTTGCGTAGGCTTTTACCTATTTTGGAAGAGAAGCAGCTCATTCCGGATCACCAATTCGGTTTCAGAAGACATCATGGTACACCTGAGCAGTGCCATAGGGTCGCCAACTATATCTCCAACGCACTGGAGAAGAAAATGTATTGTTCTGCAGTGTTTCTGGATGTCCGACAGGCATTTGACAGGGTAGGGCAC
>JARNME010000030.1:913897-960711 GCA_030179655.1 Scaptomyza flava | reverse complement strand
TTTTTTTTTTTTTTAAATTGCTGGTCTTATTTATTGAATCTTTTCTAGTGAATTAGAAAACTAGCAATAAGTATACAAATCTTATAAATAAATCTTAGCTAACAGTTCATTTTTGTTTTGACTGTATTCTGAGTGCGCGTCCCTAAAAATCATCGCTGGGTTGGTAAGTCGTTACGACGAAGACGGGATCGGCTGCGCAGCCTTGTGAGACCTCTCGCGAGATGATTTGTGTGCGATGAGAGCTTGATAAGATATTTACTTTTTGTTCCTCTATTTCCTCCTTGACTGTTGAGATGTTTAAGTCTTTATGAATGTTTTCGTTTCGAACATACCACGGTGCCCCGGTAATGGTTCTCAATATTTTTGACTGGGCTCTCTGGACAATGTCAATGCTGCTGTTGCTAGCGTTCCCCCATAACTGGGAACCATAGGTCCAGATTGGTTTTAGAACAGAGTTGTAAAGCAGGACCTTGTAGTCCAAACTAATGGAAGAGCGAGCATTGATGAGCCAGTGGAGGCTATTGGCTTTCAGTTTGAGATGTGTTCTTTTAGCTTCAATGTGTCGCCGCCATGTTAGTCTTCTGTCTAAGTGTACGCCCAGATACGTTACATCGTTTGTTTTTGGAAGTGTGGTGTTGTTTAACGTGAGCGGTGGACAATCTTGCCTGTTAAGGGTGAAAGTTACTTGCTTACATTTTTGTTCGTTTACCTTAATTCGCCAATCTGATAACCATTTTTCCACGTTGACCAGATGAAGGGCTAGTTGCGCTGTTGCTTGTATTGGGCATCTGGAGCGGCTGAGAATAGCTGTATCATCAGCAAAGGTAGATGTTGTCAATCGGCTGCTTATTGGGATGTCTGCTGTGAAAAGCACGTACAGTGTTGGTCCCAGTACGCTGCCCTGTGGAACACCAGCTTCGATACTGTGTTCGTCAGACATTGCAGTGTTACATCTTACTGCGAACTTCCTGTCGTATAGGTACGACTTAAGCAGCTTATGTGTGTTGTTTGGGAGCATTGCTTTGATCTTATGCATTAGACCTTCCAACCAAACTTGTCGAATGCCTGAGAAACATCCAGAAATATTGCAGTGCAGTATTCTCTATTTTCGAACGCGCTTCGTATCTCTGATGTTATTCTGTTAACCTGCTCAATTGTTCCATGCTTTTCACGAAAGCCAAATTGGTGTGACGGGATTATGTTATGAAGATTCAGGAATGGATTTATCCGGGACAGCAAACATTTTTCAAAAAGTTTTGATAGACACGGTAATAAGCTTATAGGTCTATACGACGTGGGAACTGTGTGATCTTTTCCAGGCTTTGGTATCATAATGATAATTGACTTTTTCCATCTGTCTGGATAGTGGCCAAGTTTGGTGATAGCATTGAAGAGCTGGGCAATTATGCATATTGCACAGTAAGGAAGCTCAATAATCATCTTTGGGGTTATTTGGTCACCTCCTGGAGATTTTTTTGGGTTCAGTTGCTCTTTAATGATTCTAACGATTTCATTCGGGCGAAACTTGATTGGATCATCTTGAAGCTGAGAGCCGTTTGAAGAAGTCGGTAGTGCAAACGTATTTGTTGCAGCGTTAGGTTGGAACACTTTTTGGAGATGAGTAGCAAATGTGTTAGCTCTTTCTTCATCGCTGCGAGCCCAGCCGCCTGCGAAGTTTCTTATAGGCATTACTGTTTCTGTTGGTGAGCTTAGAGTTGGGTGAGCTCTCCACAATGAGTTTTTCGTACTGGTGGTTGATAATTGCTCGATGTAACGGCGTTGAACGCGCTCGTCCTCGATTTTTAACGCTTTGGTGAGTTTACGTGTGGCGTCTTTTAGTTTTTGCTTTGCCGATGGCGATCTGTTCGATTGCCAATCACGTCGTAAGCGCCGCTTTTCAAGAACGAGCTGTTCAATTTGTAGATTTGTTGTCCTTTGGTTGTGTATTGTTTTTGGTATTTGAGGCGTAGCGGCGCGAGCTGCGGCGACGAAGACAGTCTCCAGAGTGTTAACAAAACTGTCAATGTCAGCTACATCAACGAGACGTGGCTTAAGCTCAATGTGTGAGCTTATAAATTTTTTGTATCTGAGCCAGTTAGTTTTATGTGAAGTTAACTTACTGGGTCGATTTATGTATTCAGGGTGTCGTTGCAGATTTATTAGGACTGGGGAGTGATCGGATGATAGATCCGAAAGGCACTCTGCACTTATCAGTCTACGCGAAATGTTTTTGGTAACTGCAAAGTCAATCAAATCGGGTAGTTTTTTGGGATCTGTCGGCCAGTATGTTGGTCTGCCAGGAGAAACGTAGTCGAGCTTGTTGTTAGCTTTTATAATTGCATTGTAGAGCTGCTTTCCTTTTGGATTCACTAGACGAGATCCCCAGTGTGTGTGCTTGGCATTGTAGTCTCCTGCCGCTATAAAGCATTCTCCTAGTGAGTTAAAAAATTCCATAAATTGGTCTTCAGATATGGTATAACGCGGAGGGCAGTATACAGCGGCAAGAGTAAGTTGGTTCCCACTGTTTAAATGTATTTTTAGAGATGTGGCCTGTAGAAAGTTTTCAGCAAACTCTTTATAGTAGTGGTGCTTGAGGCGGCTTCTGATCAAAATACCAGTTCCACCGTGTGCTTTACCATCGGGATGATTTGTACCATAGAATAAGTATCCACTTATGTTAAAGTTATATTTGTTTGTAAGGTGTGTTTCGGAAAGTAGCATTACGTCGATGTGCTTATCGAGTAGGAATTGAGCTAATTCAAGTTTATGCTGTGAGACGCCATTAGCGTTCCACGTAGATATTCGTATCTCAGCCATTGATTATTTTGACTGTTGTGATACAAGCATTTGTATCAAGAGATTTTGATTACGCATTAGTTCCTGCATAGTTGTTTCATGAATGACATAAACTCGTTCATGCTCTGCTGCAGGGTACATACGAGTGCTTCGAGGTTACTTTGTTGCTGCTCCTGTGCAGCGTTTGTGCTCACTTGTTTTGGTTGTAAGTACGGTGTGTTTGAGGCAGGAAGAGCCAGTCCGGATCTTAGGGCGCTTGCATAAGTTGCGTTATTGGTTGAGAACTCGGGGCCAAGTGAGGATCTGGCTGCAGATGAAAAGAAGACGTCTGGGTTGTGTTTCGATGGAGTGAAGGTAGTCGGTGCGTGTTGCGAGCGTGCAGTGGTACAGCGCTGATGGATACGATTTTTAAGTTCCTTGTAGACTTGGCAGCCTCTGTAGTTGGCTGTATGCTTGCCTTCGCAGTTGTTACAGAATTTTTTGCTAGAGTCTTCTTTGCTTACTGGGCAACTTGCGGAGCTGTGCAGTTCCCCACAGTATACGCATACCGAGCGCAGTGTACAGTAGGCTTTTGTATGGCCGTACTCTTGGCAGTTCATACATTGTACCGGACCGTTTCGTTTGTGCGGTTCTTCTACGGTGATTCTTCGGTGAAGTAAAAGCTGAAGTTTGTATATTGAGTGCACCTCGTTTTTTTTAAGCATCTTCGTTTCTGGTTCAAGTTCTATTTTAAAAAGTGGTTGCGGCATCCTATTCCTGTTTAAGATGTTTATGACGGTTTTTGCTCGAAATCCTTTTTCCTGCAGCGCCTGTTTTATTTCTTCTGGTGTTACATCAGGTTCTATGCCTTTTATTACGACCTGCAGGCCCTTGCAGCTTTTTAATTGATACGTATAATAATTCATTTTTTTTTTCGTTTAGATAATTTATGAGAACTCTGTAATTATCTTCCGACTTTGTCTGGACTTTAATTTCTTGAATTTTACCCTGTACGAGAGGGACTATGTAGAAACTATCTTTGCCTATGAGCTCGATAACTTTGTTAACAAAAGCACTGGAGCTTTTCTCGCGTATATATATTGGGGGTGGCTTCGGCTTTTTCGTGACAACCCCAACGGCTTCAGAAGGCAGATCATCTGTGTTTTCTGCCAAGATGTGAAATCTATTGCTATTGTATGTAGTATCATTCGAGGGTCTATTTAAATTGCTACGGGTCATTTTTGGTTTATTCGTAGAATTTTGCGGACTTAGCTTTCTTTTGATATAAATGTAGCGATCCATACCAGTCTGTGTAGCCGGCTTAACATTTTTGCTGTTTGCAGTTGATTTGCTGACGGCGCAGCAGTCGTTGTGCTTGTTGAACGGGAAGTAGGTATCGGTGCAGTTGTGGTTGTAGTCGCTGTTGCGGTACCTAGAGAGGCCGCGGCACTTGCAGTCGTTGCTAAGAGAGACGGGGAGCACGAAAACTTTCGGTCGCGTGCTGTGTGCAATACTTCATTTGTCGGATTGGGTGTTGCCGACCGCGCGCGGTCGGATTGCGTTGACTCGATAGATAACAGGGACGGAGACGGTGAGCAAGAACGTTCTCTGGCACGCGCTGTGTAAGAGAGTTCGATTTGCGGGTTGGGGGTAATTGACCGCTCGGGCTGCTCTGAAACTACGGAAAAGTAAGCGTTGCTCAGCCGACGACGCTCGTCTTGCTCGCGTTGTCGCTGGCCACAATTCTCGCGTTGACTCATTGTCTTGAGCGAGGTGAAGAATTTGTTAGTGCCTTTTGTTTATATGTTATTATTTGTTAAAAGTCAATTGTTTTGTTTGAATTACAGATTTTTAAAAAGCAATTTGTGCAGATACATTGCACTTAGCGTCTTTTCGCATAAAATATATATTTTATAAGCTTCTATATCACTGCACTTTTGCGTATGGGAATTAATTAACCGGACCACGATGAGAAAACACGTCTGCATTCGACGACAGTTGCTCAAAGTATTGAAAAATACATTAGATGGCACAATTATTTTTTTTCCTTGTTTAAATCAAGTGATGCCTGCTAGTAGAAATTGACTTGGCAAACATGAGTTTTTATAAGATATTTTTTTAAAAATTATAAAACAAAATTCGATTTTTCATTGCGAATTTGATAACAAACTGACTCCTGTTCTGAATTTTTTAACAGCAGCAGCGCGCTTTTTTGGAACGTGAGTGGCTCAAGTGGCTCGAGATGACGCGGACGCTTTTGGTTCTGCAACAACAATACGACAACTCTGCTACCAAACATTTTACTTTCCCTGAAGAGAACATCGAGGTTAAACGGAATGCTAACAACTCAGAATATCCTTTCCTGCGGAAGGCTCGCAAGCCCATGCGCCTACGTTGGGGTCGCAGCACTGGAAAATCGTCAGCCGAGGAGAAGGTGAGCTGAATTCCTAAGCTTTTGTCCAACCGGTGGGTCTTATGATTTTTATCTTTGATTTTTATATAGATGACGCTGGCTGCTGAGACTCTGCCCGCGACGCCCAAGCCCCGAAATTAAATAATAATTATGTCTCAAACGGAAAATACAAAGTAACAAATGAAAATGCCAACAACAACAAAGGCATCAATTGATATAAAATTACACGCATCAACAGAAAAATGAATGGCTTAGAATTTTCAACAGAGGCACAGTTTTTTTTTTTTTTTTTTTTTACGAATTTTTGTAAGGCGCAGTGAGCGTCGGACACAGGCTAATGAATACACACATGTAAACCATACTATATACATACATACAGATAATGACAACCCAATTGAATTTAATTGCATTAAATAATAAATTATATAATTTAAAAATACAACATGTACTTTATTTAAAGTTCTAATGATAAAAAAATATAGTTACAGGCATTAATTTTTTTCTTTTCTATACACAAATTTATTTATTATAATTTATGATAGAAATGATTTGTTTAAATGTTACCTTTTATCCCAAAACAAATTTTTTCAGCTTTTCTTAAATACCTCTCTAGCTAGTCAGTCTAAAAATAAATTTTAAGTTAGCAAACACAATAAAGTTTCAAAATTAAAATATTTTAAAGCTAAGGCCGTATAATTTGATACAAGTTTAAACCAATTATAATACATTAAAAAAAATTAAAGGGCCCCCGAAAGGTATATTTCTGCAACAACTTTTCTATTCTGTGTGCAAAATTTGTATATACATAATTAGACACATTCATACTTTAATAGTGAATGAACAACTACGTACATATGTATTTAAAATATTTGATTACTAAATATGGCTTTCTATTTATGTATTTTTGAAAGTTGAATAGATATAAAAGCCAAAAAAAAGCATATGTAAAAAAAATGGACCGTTTGTGACCCAACATATTTTTTCAAAAAATTTTTTTTTTCTTTCTCCTATTTAGTTGTTAAGTTTACACCGTCATTGAGAGTATGAGTAATAATATTCATTTTGTTTTAAAAATGCCACCTTTTGAATAATAATAAAATAATTACTATATATATATTAATCTGGTAAATAGCATAACTTATCCATATGAATCATGTTATTGTAAATAAAATGAAGATTGCTATGTTCACTAGTATAAATATATCCCGCAAACCATATTATAATATAAAATGCTTAATTAAATTATTAAATAAGGAAGGAAGTAACACTTACCAGAAAAATGCTGCGAAATGAAAATAAGTATTGAGCATCCGACTGCGAAGTACTCTGGTACCAGTATTAAACAACGAGTTTTGAACATCATGAGTGCAATTCGGAGTTGTCAGAGTTTGTATGGTCGGACAAAGCAACGAGAGTGGGCAGTACTCCTAACGAATGCGAAAATAGATTTTGATAACCAACAAATATCTGCTTCAAAACTGCGCGCATTTTTAAACAGGCATGCGTATATTTTACGCAGTTTTTGGGCTAGAGCAAAGACATTAATAAATAGAAAGACTGTGATATTGGTAAGGAATGCTTTCTCTCAGTAATCAGTTTCAGGAACCTTTTAAATGGTATAGAGAATAACAAAAACAGTAAGCATTAAGTGTGAGCGAACGCGATAGCGGATAGCATGTGCAGATGGTTTTATTTCAGTTGCCCTAGCACTCATCGGCCCATCAAAGGTACGGCAAGTGACGGGCCAGCGGCAGCACTGGACTGTTAAAATTTGTTAGTATTTGTGTGTATGTGCGTTTTTTAAAATTTCTGCTGGGCTTATTTCTGTTTCTATTCTATTTCTTTTCTGTGTCGGCAAATGACATCGACAACTGCACTCCTTAAGACACTTTTGGAATTTGTGCCCATCACTGCATAACTGTATGGTTGTGAAGATGCCATAATTATGGGTTTGTGCATAGAATTAAACAAGTAAGAAGGCTCTAGTCGGGAGGTCCCGACCCAGTTTCAATAAATATATTATATTTATAATTGAATTTGGTATACTGACTTAACTTCAATCGATTAAATTCGATATCTCTGGTGTTGGTCTACCTTTACCCATTATTTCACCCCCATTTTTACATTTTCAAAACTTTTATATTTTTTGTAATCGGTTGCATGTGTATATCGGAAACCAGAATAGTTATCGATAATTACAAACAAACTTGTTCTGTTTATGGTATAGGAGAACTTATATACAAAATCTGAAGTCTCTACCCCTTGTAGTCTCTGAGATCTACGCGTTCATACAGACGGACAGACGGACGGACAGACGTACATGGCTATATCGTCTCGGCTGTTGATTCTGATCAAGAAAATATATACTTTATGGGGTCGGAAATGCTTCCTTCTGCCTGTTACATACTTTTGCACAAAACCATTATACCATTTTTTACCCATTTTATGGGTTAAGGGTATACAAAAAAAACATAAGTGACACTGTAGACGTCATTTTTTTTTTAGCTACAAGCGAGTGCAACAAGATAATTCACAGTTGGCTAATAACACCTTATTTATATGGTCGTTCCATGACAGTGTCCTATTAAATGTTATACCAAGGTTATCTGCTTAACAACATTTCTTATATAAAAGTTATCAATACTGAGCTTTGGACAACTGTCAAGATTCAGGTACTCTTTATAAATTACTGTACACTTAGACTTTACGGGATTAATACTCAGACCATTACGATACGCCCATTTACTAACACATAACAAATCATCATTACATTTGTGGAAACATTCATTGATGAGACTGACAGGACGACTGACATACACTTAAAATTCATCTGCGTATATAAGCCCATTTACACGTTGAAGTTTTTTCGTGAATTTTCTCTCTAAATCTTTTGTTTGTTGGCAAGGGGAGTAGAGGTGTAAAATTTCAAGAAAAAATTCACTACTTGTTAAGTCGTGAATTTTTCTTCTAATTTTGCTTTGCCTTATTCCGATAGAATTAAAACACAGAGTTGCACAGTGTTTGATGTGAAAAATAAAGTTATTGATACGAAACATCGCACAAGCAAATATTAGCGCAAATAGTAAATATATTGTTGTGGTTTATAAATTATTAATAGAAATGTTATGGAAGAAAGAATTAATTGAACTGGAGTTAACTGTGTCTGTTTATCGACCATAAATTTAAACCAGAGTTGCATTTTCAATGCAATCGACCTGAATTCCGAAGAATTTTTAAAACAGAATGATAAAAAAAACTTCATGAGAAAACTTCAGCGTGTAAATGGGGTCAAAGTGTACATTACAGTTTGACAAAACCTTTGGCAGGTCATTTATTTTATTCATTTTATTTATTTTATTTTCATTGTGTATCGTAGGAGGGGCCCTAAAATAGATCCTTGTAGGACACCACGAGAGGCTGGCAAGATATGCAGTTTGACTAAAACTATACATCCTACTAAGCTTCTTCAGTAATATATTGTGGTTAACCGTGTCAAATGCTTTGCTAAAGTCAAGGAGTGTCAAGAATGTAACTTCACCATTATCCATGTGGAGTCTAATGTCTTCAACAACTTTAATAAGTGCCGTTGTGCAACTTCTTTTCAGACGAGACCCAGATTGCTTTTGATTTTGGAGTCTATTGGAGTTTCAAAACATAGTGGCGCATAGTTAATTTTGGCTATGCCAAGACTATGATACCCTTCACACAGCCAAATCAATGCTCCCCGCTCTTATTTAAGTTTCTGTGCAGTTGTTGGTAATTTTTCGCTAATATTTTTACTCTTGAGCGTCATTTACTTGTTCGTGTGCGACAAAAACAACAATTTGACATGTAGGTATTTGAAAGTACACGACAGAGACAACAAATGATAGTACAACATGGTCAATTTGTACGGTAGCTATGTCGTAGAATGCTCCGATCGGGATCTGTGATAGTTTCATCAAGATCGGTTCAGTAGTTTGGCCGGAAATCGTGTTGAAACAGACAGACGGACGGACACGCGGAAATCAACTCCTGAGCTCGTCCTGATCATCTTGATATCAAGTTTATGGGGCCTCCCATCATTCCTTTAAGGCGTTACAGATTCATGACAAACTTAATATACAGTGTACACATCCCGTACCGAAATCAAATTCGCTTTTCCCATCCTGATTGTCCCCAAAAGTTTTGTGTCTATCCCACGGGTCCAGACATTTTCCCGAAATTTGTTTTTTTCAAATAAGTGTGCATATATATATATTTTTATACTCGATACCCAAGGTAAAGAGTATATTGGTTTTGTGCAAAGTCCGTCATGGTGTCTGTCCGTCTGTCCGTCCGTATGTGTGCAAGTTTTTTCCACACCCTTCAAGCTAGAGACTTGAAACTTTCTAATTCTCTTTATCTATGGGATAGTAAATTAAAGTGTCAAGATGGGGGTTCTACGATAACTGGGGGGCTGGCAAATCGATAAATTCGATAACTCAAAGCCGATAAATCCACATATTTTGCACATCCTTACAGCTAGAACTACCAAATTTGGTAAGAAGATAGCTACTAGCAACCCCCAAAAAACTGCATCAAACATTTTGGAGCCACGCCCCCCATTCTGCCCCCAGCCCCACGGCATTTTAAAGTCAAAAACGCCTATATCTCCCACAGTTTTTGAGCTATAGCCACCAAATTTGGTGCCAAGCTAGGTGATGAGGACCGCCCCAAAAACTGCATCAAAAGTTTGGATGCCACGCCCACCAATACTGCCCTAGCCACCCCCATCCGCTCCAACGCTTCGTCAAAAACGGGAATGCGTGTATCTTCCAGAGTTGTGGAGCTAGAGCCAGCGAATTTGGTAGGAAAATAGCTGGTAACGACCCCCAAAAAACTGCATCAAAGTTTTGGAGCCACGCCCACCCATTACGCCCCCAGCCCCCCACATTTTGAAATCAGAAATAGCTATATCTCCCACAGTTTTTGGGCTAGAGCCAGCAAATTTGGTGCCAAGATAAGTGATAATGACCCCCTAAAAACTGCATCAAATGTTTGGATGCCACGCCCACCAATACTGCCCTAGCCGCCCCCATCCACCCCAACGCTTCGTCAAAAACGGGAATGCGTGTATCTTCCAGAGTTGTGGAGCTGGAGCCTCCAAATTTGGTGGGAAGATAGCTGGTAACGACCTCCAAAAATCTGCATCAAAGTTTTAGAGCCACGCCCACTTGTTTCGCCCCCCCTTCCCCACTTTTTTACAATTACAATTTTGAGCTAGAGTCACCAAATTTGGTATGAAAATAGCAATTGACATTTCACAAAGATCTGCATCAAATTTTGGATGCCACGCCCACCCATACCGCTCCCAGCCCCCCTTTCCCCACATTTAACAATTTTCGAGCTAGAGTCACCAAATTTGGTATGATGATAGCAATTGACATTCCACAAAGATCTGCATCAAAAATTTGGATGCCACGCCCAGCCATACAGCCCCCAGCCCCCCTTCCCCACTCTTTACAAACTTCGAGCTGGAGTCACCAAATTTGGTATGAAGATAGCAATTGACATTCCACAAAGATCTGCATCAAAAATTTGGATGCCACGCCCACCCATACCGCCCCCAGCCCTCCTTTCCCCACATTTAACAATTTTCGAGCTAGAGTCACCAAATATGGTATGAAGATAGCAATTGACATTTCGCAAAGATCTGCAGTAAAAATTTGGATGCCACACCCAATCATACCGCCCCCAGCCCTCCTTTCAACAGCTCTTACAAACTTTCAGCTAGAGTCACCAAATTTGGAAGGAAGATAGTTGGTGGCATCCCTATCTGCATCGGAGAATCTTTAAGGCAGCGTACACCCTTGACCCATCCGTACCCCATTGCAATCAGGCCTCTTTTTACCTGTTTTAATACTGGTATCGAGTATGCCGCAGTCCGACTGCAACGTTTCCACTTGTTTTTAAAATATAATCTTAATTTAAATTTAAATTTTTGTTTAAAACAATGTATATCGGAAACTAGAATAGCTATCGATAATTTGAAGCAAACTTGTTCTGCTCATGGTATAGGAGAACTTATATACAAAATCTGAAGTCTCTAGCCCTTGTAGTCTCTGAGATCTACGCGTTCATACAGACGGACAGACGGACGGACAGACGGACATGGCTATATCGTCTCGGCTGTTGATTCTGATCAAGAAAATATATACTTTATGGGGTCGGAAATGCTTCCTTCTGCCTGTTACATACTTTTGCACAAAACCATTATACCATTTTTTACCCATTTTATGGGTTAAGGGTATACAAAAAAAACATAAGTGACACTGTAGACGTCATTTTTTTTTAGCTACAAGCGAGTGCAACAAGATAATTCACAGTTGGCTAATAACACCTTATTTATATGGTCGTTCCATGACAGTGTCCTATTAAATGTTATACCAAGGTTATCTGCTTAACAACATTTCTTATATAAACGTTATCAATACTGAGCTTTGGACATCTGTCAAGATTCAGGTACTCTTTATAAATTACTGTACACTTAGACTTTACGGGATTAATACTCAGACCATTACGATACGCCCATTTACTAACACATAACAAATCATCATTACATTTGTGGAAACATTCATTGATGAGACTGACAGGACGACTGACATACACTTAAAATTCATCTGCGTATATAAGCCCATTTACACGTTGAAGTTTTTTCGTGAATTTTCTCTCTAAATCTTTTGTTTGTTGGCAAGGGGAGTAGAGGTGTAAAATTTCAAGAAAAAATTCACTACTTGTTAAGTCGTGAATTTTTCTTCTAATTTTGCTTTGCCTTATTCCGATAGAATTAAAACACAGAGTTGCACAGTGTTTGATGTGAAAAATAAAGTTATTGATACGAAACATCGCACAAGCAAATATTAGCGCAAATAGTAAATATATTGTTGTGGTTTATAAATTATTAATAGAAATGTTATGGAAGAAAGAATTAATTGAACTGGAGTTAACTGTGTCTGTTTATCGACCATAAATTTAAACCAGAGTTGCATTTTCAATGCAATCGACCTGAATTCCGAAGAATTTTTAAAACAGAATGATAAAAAAAACTTCATGAGAAAACTTCAGCGTGTAAATGGGGTCAAAGTGTACATTACAGTTTGACAAAACCTTTGGCAGGTCATTTATTTTATTCATTTTATTTATTTTATTTTCATTGTGTATCGTAGGAGGGGCCCTAAAATAGATCCTTGTAGGACACCACGAGAGGCTGGCAAGATATGCAGTTTGACTGAAACTTTACATCCTACTAAGCTTCTTCAGTAATATATTGTGGTTAACCGTGTCAAATGCTTTGCTAAAGTCAAGGAGTGTCAAGAATGTAACTTCACCATTATCCATGTGGAGTCTAATGTCTTCAACAACTTAAATAAGTGCCGTTGTGCAACTTCTTTTCAGACGATACCCAGATTGCTTTTGATTTTGGAGTCTATTGGAGTTTCAAAACATAGTGGCGCATAGTTAATTTTGGCTATGCCAAGACTATGATACCCTTCACACAGCCAAATCAATGCTCCCCGCTCTTATTTAAGTTTCTGTGCAGTTGTTGGTAATTTTTCGCTAATATTTTTACTCTTGAGCGTCATTTACTTGTTCGTGTGCGACAAAAACAACAATTTGACATGTAGGTATTTGAAAGTACACGACAGAGACAACAAATGATAGTACAACATGGTCAATTTGTACGGTGGCTATGTCGTAGAATGCTCCGATCGGGATCTGTGATAGTTTCATCAAGATCGGTTCAATAATTTGGCCGGAAATCGTGTTGAAACAGACAGACGGACGGACACGCGGAAATCAACTCCTGAGCTCGTCCTGATCATCTTGATATCAAGTTTATGGGGCCTCCCATCATTCCTTTAAGGCGTTACAGATTCATGACAAACTTAATATACAGTGTTTGACATGTGTGAAGGGTATAACAAGTGCCATATAGTAAATTTTGGGTATGCCAAGACTATGATACCCTAGACACATGGATTAATTTTTTCTGTGCATTTGTTGGTAATTTTTCGCTAATATTTTTACTCTTGAGCGTCATTAACTTTTCGTGAGACAACAACAACAACAATTTCACAATTGTTTGCGTTATACTACTTTTGAAGCAAATGAGCTATATGTAAGTACTTGAAAGTGCACGACAGCAACAACAATTGATAGTACGATATGGTCAATTTGTATGATGGCTGTATCGTAGAATGCTCCGAGCGGGATAAAATTTCATAGTGAACAAACCCGACATGATCTAAGCAATCTGTGAAAGTTTCATCAAGATCGGTTCAGCAGTTTGGCCGGAAATCGTGTTGAAACAGACAGACGGACGGACAGACGGAAATCAATTCCTGAGCTTGTCCTGATCATTATTGTTGGAATATATGACCAAAATTAACATTACTAAATATGAAAACGGTCACACTGCCTAGCTCCTTATTTTAGTTAAATCTATCGACGATTCCATCTCTATTCTTTTGCGATTGTTACCGAGGCTGGTTGTGCTAGTGCGAAAATATAAATTCACAAATAAGATATATAAAACAAAAAGTAAATTAAAACTAAACAACACAAACGGACTTTTTATTTAAAACAACATAGTTAAAATTACAAAAGGTTATGTGCCCCAGCTCCACTAAAACATATTAAATTGAAATTTTATGAAACAAAAAAGTTCTTGTAAAATTCACACACTCATACATTCATAGATCTTCTTGTGAAGTTCACACACGCATACATACATCGTCTTGTTCAATTCACGTACACACAATTCAAGCGGCACTGTACATACTTTAAAATAAAATGGAAAAGGTAAAGCTTAATATAAAACCATTTGACGGACTAAAGTATGGCGTATGGAAATTTCGAGTTAGAGCACTCCTAGCCGAGCTTGACGTGTTAAAAGTGATAGATGAGCGACAGGCGACAGCACGGCACGACAAATCTTTGAAAAATTAGACGCCACATACGAACGAAAAAGTCTTGCGTCGCAGTTGTCGCTCCGAAAAAAATTGTTGTCCCTAAAACTTAAAAGTGAGATGACACTATCAAATTATTTTTTAGTGTTTGATGATTTGATGAGCGAATTATTAGCCTCAGGTGCCCGTATGGATGAGATGGATAAAGTATCGCATTTATTGTTGACTTTGCCATCCTCATATAACGGAGTAATTACAGCCATCGAAACTTTGGCAGAAGAAAATCTGACATTATCTTTTGTGAAAAACAGATTATTAGATCACGAGATAAAAATAAAGAGTGATTCTAACGACACTAGTAAGAAGGTTATGAAAGCAGTTACTTACAACAATGGAAAGAATTTTATAAATGGACAGTATAGACATAATTACAAGAAAGGAAATGATAATAACGGACGTAATCTGTTTAAGGGAAAAGATTGATTTAAAATTAAATGTCACCATTGTGGGAAAGAGTGACATATGAAGAAGGACTGCTATAGTTATAAAAGATTGATAAACGAAAAAAATAAAGAAAATGAAAAGCAAGCACAAGTTGCAACAACCCAGCCCGGATTTGCATTTATGCTTAAACGCGAAAATAAAAATCTAAACGATTCCGCAAAGAATGTCAGCTTCATACTGGATTCCGGAGCCAGTGATCACATTGTAAATGATGAAAATCTTTTTATGGACTCTGTCAAATTGGAGACTCCTATTCAAATTGCGGTGGCGAAGCAAGGAGAATACATATATGCAACGAAGCGTGGAATTGTGCGTCTGCATAATGGACGTCATATAACCTTGGAAGATGTCCTCTTTTGTCAAGATGTTCCTGACAATTTAATTTCGGTGAAGCGATTGCAAGAGGCTGGTATGACAGTCGAGTTTAATGCAAATGGACTTAAAATATCTAAAAATGGTTTGATTGTTGCTGAGAATACTGGTATGTATAATATACCTATTATTAAATTCAGAGCGTATACATTAAATATACAAAACAAAAATCTGAATAATTTATGGCATAAGAGGCTAGGTCATATAAGTCGAGGGAAAATGTTAGACATCAAAAGAAAACAATTACTTAATGACAATAAGCTTCAAGATAAAGTCGAACCTGTTAATGAAATATGTGAAGCTTGTCTTAATGGGAAGCAAGCTAAATTACCTTTTGAAAAATCTAAAAATAAAGATTACATAAGAAGAGCACTCTTTGTAATACATTCAGATGTTTGTGGTCCTATATCACCTACTTCAATTGATGACAAAAATTATTATGTAATTTTCGTGGATCAATTTACACATTACTGTGTAACTTATCTAATGAAACATAAGTCTGATGTATTTAACATGTTTAGAGATTTCGTAGCAAAAAGCGAAGCGCATTTTAACCTAAAGGTGGTTAATTTATATATAGATAATGGAAGGGAATACTTATCAACTGATATGCAAGAATTCTGTGTCTAGAGAGGTATTAGTTACCATTTAACTGTACCATATACACCGCAGTTAAATGGAGTTGCAGAGAGAATGATAAGAACACTCACCGAAAAAGCGCGTGCTATGGTAAATGGTGCCAAATTAGACAAAACCTTCTGGGGTGAAGCTGTGTTGACAGCTACTTATCTAACAAACAGAATTCCAAGTAGAGCCCTTGGTAATTGCAGAAAAACCCCATATGAGATGTGGCATGACAGAAAGCCAAATTTAAAGCATCTAAGAATATACATGAAAATTCCTGAAGGAGTATCATGCAGTAAAGACAATGTTTGTAAATTGAATTTACGGACTTAAGCAAGCAGCAAGATGCTGGTTTGAAGTGTTCGAGAAAACACTTATTATTATTATAATTGGGGTAAAGTGCACTGCGACCTAAAAGATTTATTGTGCCCCCTTCTTGGCTCAAAGGTCTTCCATCAGACCCAGTCCTTGTACGAAGGCAAGTATATTTACTGGATCGATGGTCTTCAGGTCAGTGAACTGAATAACATGTTTTCCCTTTCAATATCGCAGAATCTACATGTATCATTACTAGCGATTCCTAGCTTGGCTAGGTGACCCCTTAGTCTGCAGTGTCCTGTCAAAAGACCGGTGATTATCCTGAGTCTATTCTTTCCCATTTTTATAATCTGCTTGAATCTTTTCAGATTGTAAGTTCCAAGAAGACACTTGGCTTGTCTGAGTCCTGGGGACTGCGCCCAGCTCATTTCGCGCAAGAGTTTCTCTTCACTCCTAAGTTCCTGCCGTATTGTGCTTCTTCCTATCCCACAGTACGGCTCGGGCCCTATGAGGGGTGTCGCTGCCCCCAGCTTTGCTTGCTTGTCTGCCTCTTCGTTCCCAGCTATGTTAACATGTCCTGGGACCCATCTTAGGTTTAGCTTATTATGTAGTCCCAGAGTGTTTAGCTTGGTTCGCACCTCGCGAACTACCTAATTTCGATCTTGCTGAGTGCCATAATGGCTGCTTGACTATCTGATAATATAGCTATATCCCTATTCCGATAGTTACGCTTCAGATTAAAGTCCACACACCTCCCTATTGCACATACCTCAGCCTGGAAGATGCTGGTGTGCTTACCTAGGGACTCATGTTATTTTAGCCGAGGGCCTACCACTCCAAGACCGGAGCCTTGGTTGGTAAGGGATCCATCGGTGTACCATTTGATGGTGTGGGATTTCATTTGGTGGACCTCTTCAAGAGATGTCCACTCCCTTTTGCTGCTCAGGTGAACTTGAAATTTTTGCTCGAACATGTGTTCGGCTTTCATTTCGTCCCTAGGCTGTGCCAATAGGGGAAGCTCACCTGACAGCATATCTGCATCTAGTTGGCTCAGAATATGCTCCTTGCCAACTCCCTCGACCGACATTCTTAATAATGCAGCTTTCTGCTGTAGCCTAATTGTGTGATGGAGTGGGGTAATCTCCAACAGAACCTCTAGCGCCGATGTGGGACAGGTCCACATCGCTGCAGTGATTCCTGCACAGGCCATTCTTTGCAATTTATGTAATTGCCTCTGCACAGTGATTTGCTGTGCCTTGTCCCCCCATGCAATTGCTCCGTATGTGAGCATGGGCCTTACTACCATGAGGTAAAGCCATCTCAAAATTTTTGGAGAGGTTCCCCATGATTTCCCCGCTATTCTACGACATGTGTAGAGTGCTCTGCAGTTAGTTCAATTTACTGTCAAATGTGACCCCAAGGTATTTGACTTCCCTGCTTGTTACTATTCGACTACCCGCGAGCCTAATATCTCTCATCCTCTGCAACTTATACCTCCTGGTGAACGGAACTATGACGGTTTTTGTAGGGTTTAGGTTGAGTCCAACCTCGCTACACCAATAATACGTGATCCTAAGTCCCAGTTGGATAATTTCACACAGAGTTTCCTCATACTTGCCCCGCGCTATTATCACAATGTCATCGGCATAGCCCTGGCATTGGATACCCCTGCTGGCAAGTCTATTTAACAATTCGTCTACTAAGATACTCCATAAGAGCGGTGATAAAACCCCCCCTTGTGGACAGCCTATTGTGGTTGACACTGTTACGTTACTATCTTGTATAGTTGCCGTAGCTTGTCTGGACCTGAGTAGCGATGAGATCCATCTGCTAGTTGTCATGTCCAGAACCCTTCTATTTAAGGCAGCCTTGACGGCATCGTGTGAGGTGTTGTCAAAGGCGCCCTCAATATCTAAAAATGCACATATTGCTACTTCTTTGTTTAAAACTGCAGAGCGCAAAAAGCGGTGCAGTTTATAAAGTGCCGTATCCGTAGATCGGCCTGCTCTGTATGCGTGCTGCGTAGCTTGCAGCGTACTCCGTGTCAACAGAGTACTCCTAATGTAGTTGTCCACTAGCTTTTCCAACGTTTTCAACAAAAACTGGGTCTGAAGGACTTTGGGTTGGTGATATCTGTCTTCCCTACTATGGGGATGAAGACCACCCTAGCTCTGCTCCAAGTGCTCGGTATATGACCGAGTGCTAGGCTACTGACTAGTATTTTCCTCAAGGTGGGTAGGAGTATGTCCTGCCCCTGCTGAAGGAATACTGGCGATATACTGTCCAGACCGGGAGATTTATAGGGCTGGAAAGTTCCAATTGCCCATTGTGTCTTCTCCATTGTGACTACTGACTTGGCTAGTGCCCAGTCTAGAGAAGTCGGTCTGTGTCTGTCTTCCGTTTAGAGTGTTTCGCATGGGCCACAGGGAATACTTCCTGGGAAGTGCGTCTCAAATAGAAGCTCTAGCTTGTCCATGTTACTGGTCGTAAATGTGTTGTCCCTACGTTTCAGGGCTAGATTTGCCTCCGGTGCCCGTTTGGATAATGCTCTATGGAGCCGCGTACTAGGAGTTTCCAGTTTCATTTAAAAAGAATTTGGCCCCACCCTACATGAGGACCTGGCTGGACCTGGACCCTTGTCATCTTTGTTTGCGTTTCGAATTCTACAACACTGCTACACTGATTTTTTTAGTTTAAGTACATAAGTTGAGAGAAAATGCATAGATTCCTTAATTTAAGTTAAGTTATGTCGAGAGTAAACAGCGCAATTGCTAATTATTTTAAATGACGCAAACACCACGCTATTTATATTAAATTTAAAATTTATAAATCCGTGAGCCTTTTGTTTTGTTGACACATAGAACATATTCACCAACAAGACTTCGAGTGGAATCTAAAATCGGACACACTGAGTTTAACTTCGTTAAAGTAACTGCATGTTGTTGTTGCAACATGGCTCTGTACCCACCCTACCTTGAGTTTTCTAATGCCAGATTTATTTGAAAAACTCCCAAACACAAGTTTACACAATCATCTCACTATCCAGGAAACATAAATACCAAATTTATTCTTCCATAATCAAATTTTATTTAAACTTCAACACTTAAAAATAACAAAATCTGCAAAGTTACTTTGCATACCATTTTCAGAAATCATATTAAATTTATTCTTTGAATAAATAAATTAATAATAGCTCATCATTATATACTATGCCTAACAAACATAACATGAACAAACTATAACTATCACCAAATTATATTACAATATGTATGCATAGTATTAACATAAAACAAGTAAGAAGGCTCTAGTCGGGAGAGCCCGACTAGAAGATACCCTGAACCCAGTTGCAATAAATATATTTAATTTATATAAGACTTTGGTATACTGGCTTAGCTTCCATCGATTAAGTTCAATATCTCCGGTGTTTCTCAACCGATTTGGACGAAATTTTCAGAAAAGTTCTATCATTATCCATTACTTCAACCCTCATTTTTAGATTTTCCAAATTCGATATTTTATTGTTATCGATATTATGTGTATTATCGGAAAATGGAATAGTTATCGATAATTAGAAGCAAACTTGTTCTGCTCATGGTATAGGAGAACTTAAATACAAAATCAGAAGTCTCTAGCTCTTGTAGTCTCTGAGATCCACGCGTTCATACAGACGGACAGACGGATAGACGGACAGACGGACAGACAGACAGACATGGCTATATCGTCTCGGCTTTTGATGCTGATCAAGAATATATATACTTTATAGGGTCGGAGATGTTTCCTTCTGCCTGTTACATACTTTTTGCACATAACCATTATACCCTTATTTACCCATTTTATGGGTTAAGGGTATAAAAAGATTTAAAATAAATAAATAAATAAATTATACAAAAATATTTTTCCTGGGTATTCAATTTTCCTTTCCGGGTATTTCCTAAATTCTAATTCAAACTAAATTGGTTCTTAACATAAACATTGTTTTTTTTTATTATTATTATTATATTTTTTTTAAGTCTCCATAATTTTCTTCAGTGTACTATCTTCTTCACTGTTTGGATTCGGCATAAGGCAATCAAACAGTACAACAACTTTCTTCTTCTAACTTAACTTATTATTAACTAAAGTATTTCATAATTTCGCTTAGTGCATTGCAGTTTTTATTTTGGTGCGACTCAAATCAGTTATCTCTTTATCATAAGAACAGCAAAGCAAAGCAACTCACTTAAAGCTCAGCCTAAGGCCTACGCAAAGCAAACACAGCTAATACGAAATTGAAATAAGAACATGCAAAACTAACACTACGCTTATCTCGTTTGGGTATATTCACATTTTCAAATTTTTTCTTCAAATATTTTCTGTTCTTTTAATTGCCATCACAAACAGCGGGTACGGTACCGTTCACCGTATCGACAAGACGCTTGTGTCGCCGTCTTCAAAGCATAGCCTCACACACTCCCAACTCCCTCACACGCACCCCTCTTCATCCCTCCCCCAATATCTCACTCCGGGCTGGACTAAGGTGTCATTCGAACCGTGCCGAAAGTCAACCTGGCCGGGTGCCCGGATTAAAAACTAGCCCAGTCGCTAACGGTGAGCTCAGGCAGATGGCGAACGCCTGTTCTAATTAGCCTTACCCGGGTACTGCGGATCTCTGCCCGGGTGGACCCCATATTTCTCCGCAACTCGTGGGAAAAACAAGTGGAAACGTTGCAGTCGGACGCAACCGACTGCGGTATACTCGATACCAGTATTAAAAATTTTGATGCCCATCCATGTGGGATGTCAATTGCTATCTTCATACCAAATTTGGTGGCTCTAGCTCGAAGTTTGTATAAAGTGGGGAAAGGGGGGCTGGGGGCGGTATGGGTGGAATTGCATCCAAATTTTTGTTGCACATCTTTGTGGAATGTCAATTGCTATCTTCATAACAAATTTGGTGACTCTAGCTCAAAGTTTGTATAAAGTGGGGAAAGGGGGGCTGGGGGCGGTATGGGTGGAATTGCATCCAAATTTTTGTTGCAGATCTTTGTGGAATGTCAATTGCTATCTTCATACCAAATTTGGTGACTCTAGCTCAAAGTTTGTATAAAGTGGGGAAAGGGGGGCTGGGGGCGGTATGGTTGGGCGTGGCATCCAAAGTTTTGCTGCAGATCCTTGTGGAATGTCAAATGCTACCTTCATACCAAATTTGGTGACTCTAGCTCAAAGTTTGTATAAGGTGGGGAAAGGGGGGCTATGGGGCTGGGGGCGGTATGGTTGGGCTTGGCATCCAAATTTTTGGTGCAGATCTATGTGGGATGTCAATTGCTATCTTCATACCAAATTTGGTGACTCTAGCTCGAAGTTTGTATAAAGTGGTGAAAGGGGGGCTGGGGGCGGTATGGTTGGGCGTGGCATCCAAATTTTTGCTGCAGATCCTTGTGGAATGTCAAATGCTCCCTTCATACCAAATTTGGTGACTCTAGCTCAAAGTTTGTATAAGGTGGGGAAAGGGGGGCTATGGGGCTGGGGGCGGTATGGTTGGGCTTGGCATCCAAATTTTTGGTGCAGATCTATGTGGGATGTCAATTGCTATCTTCATACCAAATTTGGTGACTCTAGCTCGAAGTTTGTATAAAGTGGTGAAAGGGGGGCTGGGGGCGGTATGGTTGGGCGTGGCATCCAAATTTTTGCTGCAGATCCTTGTGGAATGTCAAATGCTACCTTCATACCAATTTGGTGACTCTAGCTCAAAGTTTGTATAAAGTGGGGAAAGAGGGGCTTGGGGCGGTATGGTTGGGCGTGGCATTCAAATTTTTGCTGCAGATCCTTGTGGAATGTCAAATGCTACCTTCATACCAAATTTGGTGACTCTAGCTCGAAGTTTGTATAAAGTGGGGAAATGGGGGCTGGGGCGGTATTGTTGGGCGTGGCGTCCAAATTTTTGCTGCAGATCCTTGTGGAATGTCAAATGCTACCTTCATACCAAATTTGGTGACTTTAGCTCAAAGTTTGTATAAGGTGGGGAAAGGGGGGCGGAATGGTTGGGCAAGGCTCCAAAACTTTGATGCAATTCTTTTGGGGATGTTGCCAGCTATCTTCCTACCAAAGTTGTTGGCTCTAGCTCCACTACTCTGGAAGATACACGCATTCCCGTTTTTGACGAAGCGTTGGGGCAGATGGGGGAGGCTAGGGCGGTATTGGTAGGCGTGGCATCCAAACTTTTGATGCAGTTTTGGGGGGGTCATCATCACCTATCTTGGCACCAAATTTGGTGACTCTAGCTAAAAAACTGTGGGAGATATAGGCTTTTTTGAATTTAATATGCGGGGGGTCTGGGGCGGAATGGGGGGCTAGGCTCCAAAACTTTGATACAGTTCTTTTGGGGTCGTTACCAGCTATCTTCCTACCAAATTAGGTGGCTCCAGCTCCACTACTCTGGAAGATACACGCATTCCCGTTTTTTACGAAGCGTTGGGGCATCTGGGGGTTGCTAGGGCGGTATTGGTGGGCGTGGCATCCAAACTTTGGATGCAGTTTTTGGGGGGTCATCATCACCTATCTTGGCACCAAATTTGGTGGCTATAGCTCAAAAACTGTGGGAGATATAGGCTTTTTTGACTTTAAAATGCGGGGTGGCTGGGGCGGAAAGGGTAGGCGGGGCTCCAAAATTTTGATGCAGTTTTTTGGGGGTTGCTAGTAGCTATCTTCTCACCAAATTTGGTAGTTCTAGCTGTCAGGATGTGCGAAATATGTGGATTTATCGGTTTTGAGTTATCGAATTTATCGATTTGCGAGCCCCCCAGTTATCGTAGAACCCCCATCTTGACACTTTAATTTACTATCCCATAGATAAAGAGAATTGGAAAGTTTCAAGTCTCTAGCTTGAAGGGTGTGGAAAAAAGTTGCGTTCATACAGACGGACAGACGGACAGACACCATGACGGACATTGCACAAACCCAATATACTCTTTACCTTCGGTATCGAGTATAAAAATGAGAGATTTTAAAAATAATAAAAAGTATTTAGGAGTGCAACAGGATACCCCTGCTGCCAGTGTCGCGAGACACTTTGAGGACCGCCTCCTTGACGGGGAGCGGCCCTCCAAGGTGGGACCACCCCCACGGCGCTCTAACCAGGCGCAGCCAACAAGAAGGCCGAAAGCGGCAAAAGGTACAGCGCGCGCTCACCCGACGACGAGGGAAGCCCCATGTCACAGTGTCGCCCCAGCTGCAAGAGGAGGAAGCAAGTCTCGACCATCCCAGCCGATGCGACCGAGGCTTAGCGCAGTTAAGCGACATGGCGTGCAGCACCAGCAGCCAAAAGCGCAGCTGCCAAAATTGGGAGAGCCGGGCGGTTTGGATTAGAGGTGGGCGCGGGCCTGTTTTCTGAGGCCCGGGCCCGCACGAACACGAAGTCTTCTTTAAAAGGCTCGGCCCGGCCCGGCACGACTATTTTTCACGGAGGCCCGGCCCGGCCCGAAACTAATAAATACATATATGTTTGTACGTAAATTTAAAAAGACATATGCAATTCAAGATGGATATACATATATGTATATATATTTTTTTTATTTACTTATAGTTTTGTAAGCTTAAATGATATTATTATATTTTTATGAGATTACATCAGGCAATGTATTGAACGAAAACGCACTATTTCAAATTTTTATTCAGGAACAAAATTTTTTCCAAATTTGAACTTTTTAATCTGGTGCGTTTTTCGTTCAATACATGGCCCGATGTTGAAAACAGCCTTTCGCTAGTGGCCGAACTTGCTGGAATAGGGAGTATTAATTTTGCTAATATTTTAAGAAAATTTAGATCAGAATTTTTCCAAAATTCCAAAATATTTGTGCCAGAATCTACAGATCTGGCCAAGTAATTATCAATCTCAATGTCAATAACATTTTTCTCCACTTGTTGTTTCTTTGTGAATCTTAAGTCTAAAATTTCAGAAAACATTTCATCATCAACATTATTTGGACTTATTCTATGTTCATTTAAATCATTGCCTTCCTTATCCCCCACTATTTCGGTGAGCATTGCTCTAACCGTGGCTAATACATCACATTTTTTGTCCTTTGAGAGGAAATTCATCTCCTTATAAGGAGGATTTAAAAATAAGCCGACAAGATGAAAGGTTGTCGGAGCGAACCTTTTTTCCAATGCCTTTAGAGTCATTGTTTTTAAGTCTATTATTATTTGTGAATTAAGTGTATGAGTACGACAAAATTTGATCAATTTTGCCGACCATAATGCAAATATTTGGATTGTTGGCTCTTTTTCTGAGCTTAGTGCTTCAGAGCAGTCCTTAAATGGTTTTAAAAATCCTAAAATACTTTCAAGGAGCGCAAAATCCAAATTTGTAATTCGCTTTAACTCATTTTTTTGAAGTAAAGAAGAGTTTTTACTTCCTCTTTTACTTCAAAAATGCTCGAGAGCATAACAAATGTAGAGTTCCAGCGTGTCTTTACATGTTGCTTCAATGTTTTTGAAAGCATACTATTCAGTTGCGAATGCTTAAAATATTTGACCAATGATTTACAACAGTCAACTAAGCCATTCACTTCCTCAATAGTGTTTCTCTCAAAAATGTCATCCATCACAAGGTTTAAATTGTGGCATGCACAGGAGAGGCGTTTGTAGCTTTTAAATGCAGCAACTACATTTGCTCCATTGTCCGTCACAAATACAGCTCTGTCTATATTATCGTAGAGCTTAAAGTCCCGTAAGATATCCTGCACATTTTTCAGAATATTCTCTCCCGTTTTCCGTTCTTCTAAGAACTCCCTGATGCCTGCTGAAGACACATAAATAAGTAAACAGCAAAACACTTTATGCGTATGTAAGTACCTAGAAGAGCGACATTCAATTGGAACGTGTCATCCACATAGTGGGCAGTTAGCGATATAAAATTCCGCTGCGTGTAGTCATCACACCACATGTCGGTCGTATACGCAAGTTGTTGACCTTCCAAATCAATGATAAGTTCACTCTTCAACTTTTCATACTCTTCTTGCATGATGGTAGTGCTTAGCACTTTTCGGGATACTGCCAAATCACCGAAAGACTGCTTTCCAAATTCTGCTCCTATGTCGATAAGCGCTTGGCTATATTCGCGAAAGCCGCTACCTGCCAAATCACAAAATTTGGATAATTATTACTTAGTGCGCATACATACGTACAATAAGAAAAAGTACGCGCCTTCAGATATATTAAAAGCGTGCAAGTCTTTTGCCACTAGGGCGAGCTGCTTTCGAGCTTAAGATTCGCAAACGCGAGACGGAACAATTCGTTTCGTAAACATGTCCATTTTGGGCTGCGATTTAAGCGCCTCCTGTTGAGACACGCACTTATGCCGGCTGAGCGTGCCCGTGCCCTGTTTTGCATTATATGCTAGCACATGCTTACAGCTCCGGCAACACACAAAATCTTCATTTTCGCCATTATGACGTACACAATCAAAAAGCTTCCACACATCACTCCTGCCTTTCTCGTTTGGCAATAGTTTAACACTATCACATTTCTTATTTATGGCTCCCTGGATTATTAATCGCGACATTGTTAGATTTGTTAACATTAAATGTAATTTCACTTTCACAAAAAAAGCCTGGCCTGCGCCCGGGACTACCCCTGCTGAGGCACTGCGCATGGCAACGGCTTGAAGAGACTCGGCGAGCCAGGTACGGGGACCAGCCCCCAAACGCCTGAGCAGTAATTTGACGCCACCCACTGCCACCCCCAAGAGGGCGTGCCCAGAGGAGCGTCCCAGCATGTCGGCATCCGCCGTAGCAACAGCAGTGAGGTCTTCCCCTCCATTGTCCACCGAGACTCGCATATCGTATGCAGCGATTGCAAAAAAAGTCAAGGTGGCCGTGTTACCTGTGGGATACCCGCAGGTAATGCTCAGCCATGGGGACTTGTCCGCAGTGGAGGAGGCCATCATGGATGAGGTTATCCTCACAGGATTTCCGGGTTGGCTACCTGGTCATTGAATGTTCCAACGATCACTCAGCGGAGTGGCTGAGGACCGTGGCGCCAAGACTGCAGTCGTGGAAAGGGGCTCCACTGCACTGCAAGGTGGGTGATGATATTCCATCACCCCACAACATCACCATCTTCTGCCCAAGAAGCGCGGATCGGTCAACCGAATCCTTGTTGGTTCTGCTGAGGAACCAGAACAAGATCGAGACCGACTCGTGGAAGGTGTTGTCTAGGAGGACGGAAGGCGGAGGTGCGCTATTGGTGATTGGCATCGATGAGGCATCCAAGGACGCGATAGTGGCGAGAGGCCATCAAGTTTCATTCCGCTACGGGACCATCCCCGTTAGCGGTCTGAAGAAGAAGAGTGTTGGCGCAAGGACTACTCCTGCCCAGACGACGGTCCCGGGAGCTGCAGGCTCGGCCCCCACACCTCCCACCGCCACTGTTCCGAGTGCTCATCTGGCAGGTGTCTCTGATTTATCAGAGGATCTGGCCGAGGATGAGGACCTGGCGGAGATGACGCTCGGTCCAGCAGAGCTGGAAGGGATGGATGATGAGGTGCCGATGTCCTCGCAAGAGCTCGCTGAGGAGCTTGAAACGGCAGAAGCTGACGTCACCATGACGGTCAGCGGTGATGTGGGCAGCTCCCAACCTACATCACCAGGAGCTAGATCGGCGGATGAGTGATGGTGACACTAAACGTCACCGTCACTGGGCTAGCCCAGATAAACCTCCATCGGGCTAAGGCAGCCTCTGCTGTCTTGGCCAGGATGTTTATCACCCAACATCTTGGGCTGGCCCTGGTACAGGAGCCATGGATAAACAATGGTATAAAAGGCCTGTACACCGCCGACTCAAAGGTAATCTGGGATCAAAGAGATCCTACACCTAGAGCAAGCATTATGGTAAGGAAATGTATTAATTTTACTATTCTTTCAGAATTCCTCACTAGGGACTGCGTACCTATTGCCGTAAGGGCAATTGGAAACGCCCCCCCTATTGTTGTGGCATCTGCCTATTTTGCTGGTGATGTGGTCTGCCCGCCACCGGAAATTGAAAAACTGATGGACCACTGCAGGAGAGAGAAGCTGCCGGTTATAATCGGCTGCGATGCCAATGCGCACCACTCCATATGGGGCAGCACGGACATCAACAAAAGGGGTGAGTGTCTTACCAACTTTATATTCAAGTATAACTTAGAAATTGGTAATGTCGGATCGACACCGACATTTGTAACTAGAGTTAGAGAAGAGGTATTAGGCCATATTTCAGAGAATGGCATGTCTCTTTAGAAGAATCCATGTCCGATCACAGGATTATCCTTTTCAAACTTAAGGTTAATACGGATAGTAGTATACCAACTCGTAACCCCAGGAAAACGAACTGGGAAAAATTTCGGTCTACCCTAGAACTAAACCTAGCCACTGAAAACTCTGGAATACCCAGATGCACGAGTGAGCTAGAAAGAGTTGTTAGAAATCTAAATAGTAGCATTAAAAATGCATATGAAGAAAGCTGCCCACTAGGGAAAACGCGTAAAGAAAAATATGCCCCATGGTGGAATGGCGGTCTTGAGAGACTGCGTATCACCACACGTCACCTCTTCAATAAAGCTAAGAGAGACGGGTCATGGGATACATACCGCGAAAGCCTCACCTCCTATAGGGACTTCTGCGAAAGCATAACAAGCACGAGTGAAGGTGCCCGGCTCCAAGCGGACGCCGGAGGCTAATTTAGCCCTGAAGCGTAAAGATAATACAGATACGAGCACCAATATGCAAAGGTTAGAGCTTCTGTTTGAGACGCACTTCCCAGGAAGTATCCCCTGGCAACCGTGCGAATCGCTTGAAACAGGAGGTCAACACAGACCAACGGCCATTGACTGGGCATGTGCCAAGTCGGTGGTCACAATGGAGAAGACACAATGGGCAATTGGAACTTTCCAGCCCTATAAATCTCCCGGTCTGGACAGTATATCGCCAGTATTCCTTCAGCAGGGGCAGGACATACTCCTACCCACCTTGAGGAAAATACTAGTCAGTAGCCTAGCACTCGGTCATATACCGAGCACTTGGAGCAGAGCTAGGGTGGTCTTCATCCCCATAGTAGGGAAGACAGATATCACCAACCCAAAGTCCTTCAGACCCATCAGCTTAACATCGTTTTTGTTGAAAACGTTGAAAAAGCTGGTGGATTATAACATAAGGAGTACTCTGCTCACACAGAGTCCACTGCAGGCAACGCAGCACGCATACAGAACAGGCAGGTCTACGGACACTGCCCTGTATGAGCTGCACCGTACTCTGCGGGCGGCAGTAGTAAACAAAGAAGTAGCAGTTTGTGCATTTTTAGACATTGAAGGTGCTTTCGACAACACATCACATGATGCTGTCAAAGCTACCTTGAATAGAAGAGGGCTGAACAGTACAACTAGTAGATGGATTTCATCCCTATTAGGGTCCAGACAGGCTACGGCATCTATACAAGATAGTACCTTAACAGTAACAACCACAAGGGGCTGTCCTCAAGGGAGGGTTTTATCACCCCTCTTATGGAGTATACTAGTAGACGAACTGTTAAGTAGACTTGCGAACAGGGGTCTTCAATGTCAAGGCTATGCAGATGATATTGTGATAATAGCTCGGGGCAAGTATGAAGAAACTCTTTGTGATAATGTTCAACTGGGACTTAGGATTACGCATAATTGGTGTTGGGAGGTTGGTCTCAACTTAAACCCTACTAAGACAATCATCGTTCCTTTCACCAGAAGATACAAGCTACAAAGGATGAGGGAGATTAGGCTCGCGGGGAGTCCAATAGAAACAAGCAAGGAAGTTAAGTACCTTGGGGTCACTTTTGACAGTAAATTAAACTTTGGCACCCATGTTCAGAATACGATCGCAAAGTGCTGCAGAGCGCTGTATACGTGTCGTAGCATAGCCGGGAAGTCACATCACCAAAGATAATAAGATGGCTATACCTTATGGTTGTAAGGCCCATGCTCACGTATGGAGTGATTGCATGGGGAGATAAGGCACAGCAAATCACTGTGCAGAAGCAGCTTCAAAGGCTACAAAGAATGGCATGTGTAGGAATCACGGGAGCGATGAGGACCTGTCCCACATCAGCGCTTGAGGTTCTATTGGAAATAACGCCACTCCATCACACAATTAGGCTGCAACAAAAGGCAACCCTCTTAAGAATGTCCGTTGAAGGAGTTGGGAGAGGACACATTCTTAGTCGAGTAGAGGCAGATATGCTATCGGGTGAACTTCCCCTACTGGCACAGCCAAGGGACGAAATGAAAGTCGAACACATGTTCGGCCAAAAGTTTCGAGTTCACCTCTGTAATAATAAGGAGTGGACATCTCTGGAAGAGGTCCACAACATGAAGCCACACACCATAAAATGGTACACCGATGGATCCCTAACGCAACAAGGCTCCGGTCTTGGTGTGGTAGGCCCTCGGCTAATGTACCATCAGCCCCTAGGTATGCACACCAGCATATTCCAAGCTGAGGTATGTGCAATCGGGAGGTGTGTGGACTTTAACATAAAGCGTAACTATCGGAATAGGGATATAGCCATTCTATCCGATAGTCAAGCAGCAATAATGGCACTTAGTTAGACCGAAATCAGGTCAAAAGTAGTTCGTGAGGTACGAACCAAGCTAGACACTCTGGGATCACAAAATAGGCTTGCCCTAAGATAGGTCCCGGGACATGTCGAAATAGCGGGGAACGAAGAGGCAGACAAGCAAGCAAGACTGGGGGCAGCGACACCCCTAATAGGACCCGAGCCGTACTGTGGTATAGGAAGAAGCACAATACGGCAAGAACTTAGGAATGAAGAGAGACTTCTGCGAAGAACGTGCTGGGCAAGGACACCAGGACTCAGACAAGCAAAGATTCTCTTGGGTTGCTATAACCTTAAACGGTTTAAGCAAGTAATATCAATGGGTAAAAATAGACTCAGGATACTCACCGGTCTCTTGACAGGACATTGTAGACTACGAGGTCACTTGGCAAAGCTAGGTATAGTCAGCAGCGAGATTTGCAGATTCTGCGAAATGGAAGGAGAATCCTCCTTGCACATTATAGCAGAATGCGTAGCCTTAGCAAGGAAAAGAAGTAGTTTTCTAGGAAAACATATTGTAGAATTTAGCGATTTAGAAACCATCGACTGATGGAAGAGGTGTAGGCCAAGAAGGGGGCACAATAGATCTATTTGGTCGCAGTGTATTTACCCCCAATATAATAATATAATTGCCATGACGTTAACTACTGATTAAATTCTAAATAAATTTTTAATTAAAATTTTCTTTTGTGCGAACATATGTATTCTATCCTTAATATACCCTTAACCCATAAAATGGGTAAATAAGGGTATAATGGTTTTGTGCAAAAGTATGTAACAGGCAGAAGGAAGCATCTCCGACCCTATAAAGTATATATATTCTTGATCAGCATCAACAGCCGAGACGATATAGCCATGTCCGTCTGTCCGTCTGTCTGTCCGTCTGTCCGTCTGTATGAACGCGTGGATCTCAGAGACTACAAGAGCTAGAGACTTCTGATTTTGTATTTAAGTTCTCCTATACCATGAGCAGAACAAGTTTACTTCAAATTATCGATAACTATTCTGGTTTTCGATACACACATGGAATTGATAACAAAAAATATCGAATGTGGAAAATCTAAAAATGAGGGTTGACGTAATGGATAATGATAGAACTTTTCTGAAAATTTCGTCCAAATCGGTTGAGAATCACCGGAGATATTGAACTTAATCGATTGTAGCTAAGTCAGTATACCAAAGTCTTACATAAATTTAATTTATTTATTGCAACTGGGTTCAGGGTATCTTCTAGTCGGGCTCTGCCGACTAGAGCCTTCTTACTTGTTTCTTTTTCTTTCCGCACTTTTAATCACTCTGAGAGGCCTATGAAACACTTTTTAGAGACATTTGAAACAAAAAATATAACTAAAAACATAGTGGCGCATAGTTAATTTTGGCTATGCCAAGACTATGATACCCTTCACTCAGCCAAATCAATGCTCCCCCCTCTTATGTTTCTTGCAGTGTGGTATTTTCGCATTTTATCTTGGGTATTACGTGTGCGGGAGAACAACAACAATTTGACATGTAGGTACTTGAAAGTGCACGACAGAGACAACAATTGATAGTGAACAAACCCGACATGATCTAAGCAATCTGTGAAAGTTTCATCAAGATCGGTTCAGCAGTTTGGCCAGAAATCGTGTTTATATGGTAAATTTATGTGGTGGCTATATCGTAGAATGCTCCGATCGGGATGAAATTTCATAGTGAACCAACCCGACATGATCTAAGCAACCTGTGAAAGTTTCAGCAGTTTGGCCGGAAATCGTGTTGATATGGTAAATTTATATATATTTATTTATTTATAGTCAGCTAAGAGCAGCTGACATTAAAATGAATCAAAATTTAATTTAAACTACAAAATAGTTAAAATAGTTAAATTAAGTAAAATATAGAATAATATATAAATCTGAAAAAATAATTAAAAGTTAAAGTTAAAGCTCTGGGAAATTCAATAAAAATTGAGCAGTCCAACATTTGTTGCGAGGATTGGGAAAAACCCAGAAAAACCCAATCAGACCAGCGTTAGATTAGTAGTTAGTGGTTACGATTAGATAAAGCAAAAAGGATCGATCTTTTAAGTACTGGAGTTGAAGCCTCCAAGGAGACAAGAGAATAAAGTTTGTTATAGTCAGAACATATAACACGAAATGGTTCATGAATTAAATAGTTGCTGAAGCAACGATCAAGGCTAAGGGGTAAAAAGCTACGTGAAGATCTAACCGGGACATTAAATTTAATTCAACTCAAAGGAACTGATGAGTCGATTTCACCATTAAGTAGGTTAGTAATAAATAATACTCCATGCATAGTTCTACGGTTTAACAGGGAGGGAAGATTTATCAAAGGAGTCTACTTGAATACGGGGGTAAGTCAACTCCAGCAACCCAGTTAAAACTTCTAAGGGCAAATAGAAGAAATTTCTTCTGCACAGATTCAATTCTGTCCTGGTGAATCGAGTATTGTGGGGACCACACACAAGATCCATTCTCCAGAATAGGACGTACTAAGGATGTATAAAGCGTTTTAGTTTCATTAAACTCTTTCGACCACCGCTTGATGAAGCCAAGGACATTAATGGCCTTATTGACCATAGACGATATATGAGCGTCAAACTATAATTTAGGATCAAGAATAATGCCTAAATCTTTGATTTCAAACACGCGGTCAAGTGGTGAACCATCAAGCAAATAGTGAGCAGTATGAGGGGTACTTCTACAAAAAGACATGACTTTACATTTGAACAATTGAAGACTGACAACGCACCCAAATCCGACTGTAGAAAATTACACAGGGAAGCGTCATTATAGGTGAAACATAGCTTTACATCATCAGCAAACATATACACAAAAGAGTTAGTAATAACTGCTGGCAGATCGTTAATAAACAAATTAAATAGCAAAGGTCCAAGGTGACTACCCTGGGGTACACCAGAGGTAACAAAAATAGGTTTAGATACCGACGATTTAAAAACTACTTTTTGTGTTCGACCACACAAGTGCTCCGAAAGCCACAATAATAGTTTTGATGGATATCCAATAATATTTAATTTATGAAGCAACAGAGAATGACTTACAGAATCAAATGCCTTACTAAAATCGGTGTAAACAACGTCAGTTTGCATTTTTTCCTGAAACCCTTTGATAACAAGCGAAGTGAATTCAAGAAGTTTAGTGGTAGTAGATCTACGCCTAACAAAACCGTGCTGATAAGGCGATATAATCGAACTACATCCGTGTTGCAGTTGAGAACATATAATTTTTTCAAAGACTTTTGGTATGGCAGACAACTTGGATATGCCCCTATAATTTTTAACGTTTGATTTTGAAGAATTTTTATGGAGTGGAATTATAAAGGATTCCTTCCATATATCAGGGAACACGTTTGAATCAACAGACAAGTTTAATTATTTTATTTAATGGCGCACAAAGAGAATCCGCGCAGTATCTAAGAATACAGCCTGGCACTCCATCAGGACCAGGCAAGTAGCCAGGTTTAATAGAGTTAAATTCACTCAGGAGCATAGACTCAGTAACTACTGGGACATATATGCAATTTGACGTTTGAACTCGAAAAGGATAGGAATTACTACTGTAGAACTTAAACAACTCAACCGTTCTTGTTCGCTGCCGCACTTAGACTGACTCGATCGGTTTCTCTTTTATTCATTCTTCGACTGCTTCGCTCCTCTTGCACATATTGCGTTCTTAACGAAGCCTTCGATATGTTACAGTTATATTATATTATGTACAATGGGATGCTTATATCTATTTGGTACAGTGGGGTCTTACATGCTAGTTATTGCTACAATTCGGCCGTCCTGACATTGCGGATCTCCTGATACTCGCTGACATACTCCTTGTAACCATATTACTTTGACCATACTTATTATTATTTTCAGTTTGACTTTGATTTTCTTCATTTTCTACATTTATATCAACGTTTATATTATCTTCTTCAATGTCTTCTGTACACTCATTTGAGTTATTTTCAAACACCAGATTCTTGATCACAAGTATTTTTTTCGTTATTCTTAGGCCAGGGTTCATATATGTATAGCCCATATTCCTGAATATGGCAATTGCGTTTGTTGAAAATTTTCTACATCTTCGATAAAATATCTGTCATTATCTAATACTTTTGATACAACGTAAGGTCCTTTGTATTTCGGAATTAACTTATTTGATACTCCTGTTGTGAATTAAAATTTCGTACCATTACATATTCTCCTACTGAAAATACATTTGGCTTTTGGACGTTTTGCATCTACATAGTTTTTGTTGTATAACTGTATTTTTTCTTGGTTTGAGTGGGCTTTTTGTCTTATGTCATTTACATTTCTAATTTCCATATTCTGATTTTCGTCTATAAAGTTTTCCTTTAAACAATCTATTGTCGTTCCTCTTTGTTTAACTCCAAAAAGCATAATGCTTGGGTATTCATTATGCTTCGGTTTTTGTATTATTTATTGTATACTCTACTTTATCTATAACTTTATACCACGTTTCATTCTTTTCTGTGTCTATTATTTTTGCTAACATGGGGCCTAAATCTCTATTGATTCGTTCTACTTGTCCATTGGCTTGTGGTGAGGCTGTGGCAACTCTACAATGTCTAACATTAGTTTCTTCAACAAATGTTTCAAACTCTTTTGATGTAAAACAGCTTCCCCTGTCTGAGATTATAATTTTGGGTCTACTGTAAGATCTAAAGTAATCACGTAATGCATCAATCGACTCTTTTGAACTCGTCGTTTTGTTGGGTATAATCTTACAAACTTTGTACAACCATCTATTATTACTAGTATATGTTTCTTTTTGAGTCATTGCTGTTAATTGGACCATAATGATCAATATGTATAACCTCGAATGGATAAATACCTTTTGGGATTGAGTTTTTTCAGTTTTTCCCAATTTGTTCGAAAAAGCAATGCATTTTAAACAATTTTTAATATGTTTATCGACCTTTTCCCGTATTTTTGGGAACCAATAGCTTTTGAGAATAATATCTACTACTTTGTCTATACCTACATGTCCCATTTCATCATGATATTTATATATATAACATTGTCTTCCATTGATTCTGGAACATAAAACAAAATCTTATTTGCCTTTTTCTTATAAACAACCCCATTTCGCATTTCATAGTATTCGTTTTCCTGCACGGATAGCATCTCTTTTACCTTTTTTATCTTTTCATCTGTTCCTTGGCAAATAATTAAATTTTCTTCGAACGTATTTGTTTCAATTATTAATATAGTATTACTTCGGCTTAATGCATCTACATGTTGCATACGTTTTCCCGATCTATGTTCGAGTTCATAATCATAGTTTTGCAGCTCAAGAGCCCATCTAGCAATACGTGGGTTTAATTCTTTTTTGTTTAACGTTAATGTTAACGAGTTACAATCGGTTACTATTGTAAACTTTATGCCTTGTACATAAACTCTAAATTTTTTTAATGCACATATAATTGCTAGTGTTTCAAGCTCGAAGCTATGATACCTTGACTCTACATCTGTTGTACGTTTCGAAAATTAAAAAACAGGGTGAAGTTTTCCATCACTTTTTCTTTGAAACAATATTGCTCCGTAACCCAAGGAACTTGCATCACAGTGCAACTCCGTTTCATCTCTAGGATCATATATAGCTAATATTGGGGCTTCTATTAACTTGTTTTTCAGTATATGAAAGCATTTAACTCTTCTTCTTTGAATTGAAATGCCCTATCTTTCTTTGTTAATCATATAGCGGCTTTGCTATCAATGAAAAATCTTGAATGAATCTTCTGAAATACGAACACAGTCCTAAAAAACGTTGTACTTCGTGCGATTTTGTGGGCACTGGAAAGGATCTTATAGCTTCTAGACCTGTTTCGTTTGCTTTTATGCCATTTCCTGAAACTAAGTATCCCAAATATTCGACTGAGGATTTTAAAAATTCACATTTATCTAGCCTAAGCTCTAATTGTTATCTACCAAGCGTTTGAAAACTTCTTTTAAAATGTCGAAATGCTCATACAAACTCTCGGAAGCAATCAATATGTCATCTAAATATAGCACTACTTTTCCTTTTCTAACCATATCTGAAAATATTTCATTGATATATCTTTGAAAAGTAGAAGGTGCATGCGTTAATCCGAATGGCATTCTGAGATACTCGAACTGACCCAGAGGAGTAGTGAATGATGTGTACTTCACTGACTCTTCGTCCATAAATACATGGTGAAAAACCGTTTTTTAAGTCTAACTTTGAAAAAAAAATTTTATTTACTAACCTATCCAACAAATCGTCTATTAACGGAATAGGATAGTTATCTTTTAGGGTGATTTTGTTCAAACGACGATAGTCTACACACATTCTTAATCCACCTGTCTTTTTCTTGACCAGTACTATCGGTGACGTATACTCTGATTTGCTTGGTCGTATGTATCCACTCGCTAGGTTTTCATCTAATATTTTCTGTACTTTTAACTTTTCTTCATGAGACAGTCTTCGGGGAGAACATCGAAAAGGTTTTTCGCTTTCTATTAATATTTTCATGCATGTTTTTGATTTTGGTGCAACAGGTCTTGTGGGCTCTACATAATACTCCTTGAAAAGCTTTTCAAATTTTTCAAAGTTCATTGCGTTGATTTCATTTCCTATCTTATAAGTTTCTTTGTCTGTGCATGCTATGTCAATTGATAGTATGTGTGATTCAAAATCATTGATAAATTCTGTTCTGCTATCTTCATTGTTTCCTACTTGTTTATTTCTTTTTTCATAGAGCACTACTTTATTGTTCTTATTTTCATTAATAGCTACTCTTTCTTTATTTTCATTATTCGCTACTTTTTCTTTATTTTCATTTATCGCTACTTTTTCTTTATTTTCATTATTCGCTACTTTTCTTGTTTTCATTATCGCTACTTTTCTTTGTTTCATTAACTCTACTTTTCTTTATTTTCATTTATCGCTACTTTTCTTTGTTTCATTTATCGCTACTTTTCTTTGTTTTCATTTAACTCTACTTTTTCTTTATTTTCACATATTATTTCTTTGTCTTTTTCTTTATTAATATACGCTACAATTTGTTTATGATTTTCACTTTTTCTCAATGCGTTATTAACTTCGACTAATTTATAATCACTTAGATTTAAAAAGTCTCTACCTAACACCATAGAATGTAAAATAGATTCAATGTTTACCACAAAAGATTCAATTTTAATATCTTTATTCAAGTTTTTAACAACACAATTTATTTTGCCAATTATTTTAATTTGCTTCCATTAATGCCAAAATAATTTGTTTTCAAATCTTCATGATTTATTTTAATATGTTTTGGAACAGCTGATTCCCTCAGAAATGTAATAGGGCTTCCAGAATCTATTAAACATTCTATGGGAACAGAAATATTATAATTACCTTGTATATCGAAAAATGTGATATAAAATATCTTACATAGTCATTGGTCATCTTTTTCTTATATTGACTGCATTCTCTGGCTAGATGTCCAAAGTCACCACACGCATAGCAGGCTCCATCAGCGCGCTTTGGTTTACGGCATGTGTCAGCCAGGTGTCCCATACTATGGCAGTTATAGCATTTTTGGTTCTGCTTTTCTGTAGTCGGTGTATTGCCCGGCTTGCGCTCTGAAGTTTTCAGAACAGGACGACTAGGCAGATCGATGTTTTGGAATGCGTCTAACATTTGAGTCGGTGATGTGAAGCGTTGTAACTTGGCTTGGTTTTTTAGCTGCACGTTTCCAATCCCGTCGAGTAAATACTGCACTACTTCGGCATCATCCATCTTTAATGCATTTGTCAAAGCTAATTTGTCGAAATAATATTTGGCAAACTTCTCGTCCTGTTGCCATTTGCGTTTTTCAAACTTGCGTCGGGCGTTCAAAATATTTTCCTCAGTGCCGAACCTTATTTTCATCTGCGCGAGAATGTTGTCGATCGGTGCAGAGAGCAACAGTGGCTGAGATAATAGCCAAACAATTGCATCTCCCTTAAGACGGCTGCAAATAAGTGGGCGCATGACATCCTCGTTTAGATTGAACACAGCTCGAACATTTTGTACCAGCACTAGCCATTCGTTTATGTCTTTGTTCCCATTGAATTCTGGCAAAAGTTCCTTAGCAGTGTTTAAATTGGTTGTAGACGTTTTATTGCGCAACTCCGCATTTTCGCACTGCAAACTCCACATCATTCGTTCGATTTCATCAATTTTCTTAGCGCTATTGTTTGCATTGTTTACGTTTTGATTTGCAGTGTTGTTAGCTGCACGCATTTGTTCTTCGATTTCGCGTATGTTGTGGTTGTTGGTATCGATAGCACGAAGATCATTTGAGGCGCTGTCGCTTTCATCGATACGTGGAATATCGCATATAGCGCCATCTAGATCGGAAGCGCTACCATAATTTAAGGCGTTGCCACTATTTTCGTTGAGCGCATCGTTGTTGTGTATTGGGTCGATGCTAGAAGTGCCGTTATCTTTTTCGCCGGCTAGCTCGTCGCCAGCACCGTTATTGATGTTTTCGTTGTCGTTTTGTGCTGGATACACATTCTTAGCACTAGTTGACGGCAATGCACTGCACAACTGAGCAACTAATGACGCCTTTGTACCTTGCGTTGGTAGTCCAAGCTTTTCACACCACATTTTAATGTCTGGTAGGCTTAAATTATGAATGTCTTTTTGCGACTCCATTTCTTTTGTATACTTGTATGCGAACAAAGAACAAAATTAAATTTATGTTTTGGTTTTTGTAGCCGGATATCGAAATCACGATTTTATTATTAATTATTGTTTTTAGCGACTATTGTTTTGTGTATGCGTTTGTTGGTTACCACTTCTGAATTGTAGAACTTAAACAACTCAACCGTTCTTGTTCGCTGCCGCACTTAGACTGACTCGATCGGTTTCTCTTTTATTCATTCTTCGACTGCTTCGCTCCTCTTGCACATATTGCGTTCTTAACGAAGCCTTTGATATGTTACAGTTATATTATATTATGTACAATGGGATGCTTATATCTATTTGGTACAGTGGGGTCTTACATGCTAGTTATTGCTACACTACTACTATACATATTCGATGAGTATACTGATTTAAAATACTCAGCAAATAGATCGGCTACTGCCTGATCAGAACTTGCTTTTGTATCATCTAGGTATACTGAGGATGGCAAGCAAGAAGTCTTACGTTTAGAGTTAACAAATTTATAAAACTGTTTAGGGTCACGTGAAAAGTTTAGTCTACAACGATTAAGATAATTATTATAGCAAGATGTGTTAACGGAAATAAAACTAGATTTTGCTACTAAATACGAAGATAAATCTAAAGTAGTTCCCGATTTTTTAAATTTTTTATATGATCTTGTCTTTGCGTTTTTCAACTTCGATAGTTCTCTCGTAAACCAAAGTGGTTTATTGTCACTTGAAGAACAAGTCAAAGGTCCTATAAAATATGGCCATAGCAGTTTCTATATCACTACTAGAATAAAGGCGCGACCAATTAGTATGTTGAAGAAGATAATTTAATTTAGTAAAGTTATGGCGATTTCTTTTCTGACAAAAAATGTAGCATTATGTTACATTTTTTGAGGTTGCACTTTTTTTTGTGTTCTTTTGTGAATTAGGGCTACCCTTGTTTGTGTTCTTTTCTTTCAGTGTTGCCCTATGAATGCAACATAAATGCAACATTTCTCACCCTGAAATAAACGAGAGTGTTGTTTGATCAGGGTTGCATTTTAATAGTGTTTGACATAGTAAAGTGTCCATATTAAGGCACGAAAAAGTATTTTGATCATATTTCCACAATAAATATGAAATTAATGAACGATTTATGAATGAATTCACAAATGTACAAGATATTGTTGAATTGATGTTTAAAAATTTCAAATTTATTGGGTATATACAATCAGAATACTTTTTCGTGCTAATATATGGTCACTCTAATGATAAAATACAATAAAGTAAACAAGTTATAAATATCATACACATTCAATATTGAGGTTTTTCGGGAGTGAAATGGATAACGTATATTGCATATAAATATAAATATTTACATTCGTACAACTAACAAAAATAAAATTGATTAATTACCTTGTATTTTCTTAAAAGATCCAGGAGATATTTGCTCATCCATGTTATTTTTGTAAATTTTTTTAGCGCTTATTGCGTATGTAACTTGTCAGCTGATTGATTAAGTGTTGCCTTTTTTTTGATTGTTTGTGGTAGTAAAAGTGTTGCCCTTTTTCGGGCAAAACGGCAACACTTTAACAGGGTAAATGCAAAATTTAAAACATGCTGCCTGAAAACGGGTAACATTTTTTTCTACAAAAGAAATCACCATTAGTTTTACGAAAGCAACGGGTTTTTAAAGTATTTTTAGATACTAAAATAGGGTTAAGAATTTCGATGGATAATTCTAAGGTTGGATGGTAGGTATCTTCCGGAAGCACTAGAGGGGGTATTCTACAAGCATTACTGCAATCGGAGTCCGAAACAAATATTAAGTCCAACATTCTACCACTAGAGTTATGCACCCTGTTAACTTGCGATAGGCCTAATTCCAGTAGGCCATCGATAAAATCATCAGAAGTGACTGTTAATACCGCCGAAGTTGTGTCATTCACAGACCTTACAACATGTGGCAGATTAAAATCACCAACCACTATCAGATTATCCATACCTGTCAAAAATGATGAAACAAGTTGCAGGGCATTCAGATGGGATGAGTAAATGTTAATATCAGAATGAGGAGGAATATAAGAACAACTAACATAAAGTGAACGGCCGTTTAGTAATATTTTAACACATAAAAACTCTATGTCCGGAAGATGCTGAGAAAGAATCTGTTCAAAGGAAATACAGGAGTCAACAGCAATGAGAACACCACCCCCCTTGCGGGAAGTGCGATCGCATCTGTACAAGTTATATTTAGAAGGAAAAATGGAATAATCAGATATATCAGGTTTTAACCAGGTTTCCGTGAGTGCTACTATATGTGAATCAAATGATAAGCTGTTAACATATAATTTAGAAAGTTTAGTGTTAAGGCCTCTAACGTTTTGGTAGGCCAAACTAAGTTGTTTTTTTAGTTTTTTGCCACCGAAGTGTAGGCAACAGGTTGGCTAGCAGGCGGTGTACTATTAATCCTTATACAATTATTGCTATTAATTCGCCTATTCGTATACTCCTTAACTACAAGTTGCGGCTTTTCAGAGCAAATTGTCGAGAAAAGTTCAGGCGGTACACCCAACTTGAAAGAAGATATACTTCTGGCATGTTTACATTTAAACTTTTCAACAACAATAAGAGGGGAATCGATTTGACTCTTTACATATGCTGCAACATCATCCGATGACGTATCGGATGCCAGCCTAGAAACAAAAACAAATTTTTTGAGTGGTACAACAACCAGAGGCTTGTGAGCCCCAGTTGTACCTATATTAGGATTAATAGGCACACGAGCTGCTGAACCAGAGGGCTCATGCAAAGGTTCGGAAGATAAAGTGGCTAGGTTGTTGATAGGATTTCTAGCAGGAGAGTTAAATAACATTAGTGGGTTAGCATTGGAACCAATTGAAGGATTATTGTTAGGCACTAGAAGGGGTTTAGTTGGAAGAACAGGTGGGGCAATAAGTGGATTAGGACCCGAAGTCTTTTTACGCTTCGGAGATTCGGTAATCACCTTGCCATTTTTGAAATTAAGCTCAAGCTCGTCGAATGACGATTGCAGATTATTAAAAGCTACATGCATAGCTTTAAAGCCAGCATGAGTCTGCCTCATGAACTTGGTCGATTCTTTCACAGCTAAATTGCAGGGCTCGCAGTACCATCTAAGGCCTGTATCTGCAATTAAGAAGTCCCTGATTTTGGGAGTGAAGCCAGCACATTTCATGTGGATCATGTTGTCACACAATCCACACAAAATAAAATCTTGGTTGGTGGTTCCAACCACTTTGCAATTGGTGCTACAGCATGCAAACATTTTCGAATTAATTTAAGGTTTTATCTGGCAACTAATATGCTAGCACAAAACAAAGTAAGGCGACGGTAAGTATAAGTAAAACGTATCACTGCAAGAGCAATATAAAACAGTAAATATCAAATGAGCGCTTAAATGAGAGAGCGTTAGCGCGTAGGCAGATAGAACCGCAAGTGCGACGGATAATAGCGGATAAGAGTGGGAGAGCTGTAAAGCGAGAGCAAAAAAAATTGACAAACTGTTTGTTGTTAGTAATCACACAAAATATGCAAATGTAAATATATGTATGCAAGTATGAACGTATGTTTTCTTTATGTTTTCTTTATGTTCAGGCAGAGCAGTCTCAGTTAAACTGCTAATTAAAGTGAGTAAAAACTCGCCAAACTCTTTCATGTAAACGTAAATATATACACATATATTTGCAATCACTGCTAAAACTATTTACCAGATTAAACAGAGTAAAAACACCGTTCACAAACACAAGAGATCAATAAATAATCAAGAGCACGCAAAAACACGACCGTCACCAACGAAAGACAAATTGTTTTGTGGTGGCTATATCGTAGAATGCTCCGATCGGGATGAAATTTCATAGTGAACAAACCCGACATGATCTAAGCAATCTGTGAAAGTTGCATCAAGATTGGTTCAGCAGTTTGGCCGGAAATCGTGTTAAAACAGACAGACGGACAGACGGACGGACGGACGGACAGACGGAAATCAATTCCTGAGCTCGTCCTGATCATTTTGATATGTAGTTTATGGGGTCTCCCATCATTCCATTAAGGCGTTACAGATTCACGACAAAGTCAATATACCCTGTGAAGGGTATAAAAAGAGAAAAAATGCAGAAAAATCACCTTCCAAAGGCGCAAGTAAGTGCAAAGAATTGGCACCAAGAGGCAGGGAAGAAAAATAAAAGAAAAACAAAATGCAAAAGTAGTTGCAAGTGAGAAAATAAATTCTAACGTGAAGTTTGCAAGTAGCAAAATATTAGATAGTAGCAAAGAAATGGTAAAATTAAGAATTAAAATATAAAAAACACCCACCTCACAACAATTTAGTATAAAATATATTTAACAAAAAGAAGATAAACAAGTGGAAACGTTGCAGTCGGACGCAACCGACTGCGGTATACTCGATACCAGTATTAAAAATTTTGATGCCCATCCATGTGGGATGTCAATTGCTATCTTCATACCATATTTGGTGACTCTAGCTCAAAGTTTGTATAAAGTGGGGAAAGGGGGGCTGGGGGCGGTATGGGTGGAATTGCATCCAAATTTTTGATGCAGATCTTTGTGGAATGTCAATTGCTACCTTCATACCAAATTTGGTGACTCTAGCTCAAAGTTTGTATAAAGTGGGGAAATGGGGGCTGGGGGCGGTATGTTTGGGCGTGGCATCCAAATTTTTGCTGCAGATCCTTGTGGAATGTCAAATGCTACCTTCATACCAAATTTGGTGACTCTAGCTCAAAGTTGTATAAGGTGGGGAAAGGGGGGCGGAATGGATGGGCTAGGCTCCAAAACTTTGATGCAGATTGTTGGGGGTCGTTGCCAGCTATCTTCCTACCAAATTTGGTGGCTCCAGCTCCACTACTCTGGAATATACACGCATTCCCGTTTTTGACGAAGCGTTGGGGCAGATGGGGGTGGCTAGGGCGGTATTGGTGGGCGTGGCATCCAAACTTTTGATGCAGTTTTTGGGGGTCATCATCAGCTAAATTGGCACCAAATTTGGTGGCTCTAGCTCAAAAACTGTGGGAGATATAGGCTTATTTGACTTTAAAATGCGGGGGGTCTGGGGGCGGAATGGGGGGCGTGGCTCCAAAACTTTGATACAGTTCTTTTGGGGTCGTTACCAGCTATCTTTCTACCAAATTTGGTGGCTCCAGCTCCACTACTCTGGAAGATACACGCATTCCCGTTTTTTACGAAGCGTTGGGGCATCTGGGGGCGGCTACGGCGGTATTGGTGGGCGTGGCATCCAAACTTTTGGTACAGTTTTTGGGGGGTCATCATCAGCTAAATTGGCACCAAATTTGGTGGCTCTAGCTCAAAAACTGTGGGAGATATAGGCTTATTTGACTTTAAAATTCGGGGGGTCTGGGGGCGGAATGGGGGGGCGTGGCTCCAAAATTATTGATGCAGTTTTTTGGGGGTTGCTAGTAGCTATCTGCTTACCAAATTTGGTAGTTCTAGCTGTAAGGGTGTGTGAAATATGCGGATTTATCGTTTTTGAGTTATCGAATTTATCGATTTGCCAGCCCCCCAGTTATCGTAGAACCCCCATCTTGACACTTTAATTTACTATCCCATAGATAAAGAGATTTGGAAAGTTTCAAGTCTCTAGCTTGAAGGGTGTGGAAAAAACTTGCATACATACGGACGGACAGACGGACAGACACCATGACGGACATTGCACAAAACCAATATACTCTTTACCTTCGGTATCGAGTTTTAAAAAAAAAAGTACAAAAGAACATTAACAAAACATTAAACCAACAATAAAACAACAACAACATCAATACCTCGCACAGCGAGAAGGCCTTCGTCGTTGCAGCAAAGGGGTGAGTAAAAAAAAAAAAAAAAAAAGAAAACCGTATCAATTTATATTTTTATATTTTATTGTTTTGGTGAAAGTGAATAAAGTATTAATAGTCTAGAATCAAGTTTAAGGTAATTGAATCAAAGAAATTTATAGGGTCGTACCGACTACAAAAAAAAAAAAAAAAAAAAAACAAATAAAAATAAAATAAAAATAAGGATAGAATACATATGTTCGCACAAAAGAAAATTTTAATTAAAAATTTATTTAAGCTGCCTTCACACGGTCGGTTTTTCTGTAGCTTTTTTTAACCGACCAGAAAGGTTGGCATTCACATTATTCGCATCGGTTAAATCCAAAATCCCGTCACTTTTTGTTGTTACACAATCTGGTCACACTTCCCTATATATATATAAGCTTGTTTTCATTATTTTTTGCCAACAATTACTAAAAAATACCAAAAACGACTTTTTTACGTTAACATGTTCGTGGCACAAATTTAACCGACTCAAAAAGAGCAGAAATAGAACACGTTCTATTTTTCTCATTTTGAGTCGGTTTTTGACCGGACCTAAAAATTTTTGTGTGTTCACACGAGAGCGCTGGCTTAAAAAAAAAAACCGATGAAAAGCCGATCGTGTGAAGGCAGCTTTAGAATTTAATCAGTAGTTAACGTCATGGCAATTAAAAGAACAGAAAATATTTGAAGAAAAAATTTGAAAATGTGAATATACCCAAACGAGATAAGCGTAGTGTTAGTTTTGCATGTTCTTGTTTCAATTTCGTATTAGCTGTGTTTGCTTTGCGTAGGCCTTAGGCTGAGCTTTAAGTGAGTTGCTTTGCTTTGCTGTTCTTATGATAAAGAGATAACTGATTTGAGTCGCACCAAAATAAAAACTGCAATGCACTAAGCGAAATTATGAAATACTTTAGTTAATAATAAGTTAAGTTAGAAGAAGAAATTTGTTGTACTGTTTGATTGCCTAATGCCGAATCCCAACAGTGAAGAAGAAGATAGTACACTGAAGAAAATTATGGAGACTTAAAAAAAAAAAAATAATAATAATAATAATAAAAAAAAAAACAATGTTTATGTTAAGAACAAATTTAGTTTGAATCAGACTTTAGGAAATACACGGAAAGGAAAATTGAATACCCAGGAAAAATATTTTTGTATAATATATTTTTTTTTTTTTTGTAAATCTTTTTTTCTGTTAATACTATGCATACATATTGTAATATAATTTGGTGATAGTTATAGTTTGTTCATGTTATGTTTGTTAGGCATAGTATATAATGATGAGCTATTATTAATTTATTTATTCAAAGAATAAATTTAATATGATTTCTGAAAATGGTATGCAAAGTAACTTTGCAGATTTTGTTATTTTTAAGTGTTGAAGTTTAAATAAAATTTGATTATGGCAGAATAAATTTGGTATTTATGTTTCCTGGATAGTGAGATGATTGTGTAAACTTGTGTTTGGGAGTTTTTCAAATAAATCTGGCATTAGAAAACTCAAGGTAGGGTGGGTACAGAGCCATGTTGCAACAACAACATGCAGTTACTTTAACGTAGTTAAACTCAGTGTGTCCGATTTTAGATTCCACTCGAAGTCTGGTTGGTGAATATGTTCTATGTGTCAACAAAACAAAAGGCTCACGGATTTATAAATTTTAAATTTAATATTAATAGTGTCGGTGTTTGCGTGTGTGTGTATTTACATGAGTCAACGAACCCCCCCCACAGGCTGTTTTTGCTAGCCGTAACAACCCAATCCGACCCGACTCATATAAGCTCACGCAAAAGATAGTTCCCAAATTCCATCAATAGGGGAAAACGACTGTACGTTAGAGTATATATATTATATATTAATAGTTTATTGCTATATTATTAGTACATAGATTTTGGCGCCCAGAACGTGTGGCCTGGGAGAATCCAAGAATTTACCAAAACTGCAACGGGGAAAAAATGCATAGGCCTAGGAGTCTAGAGTCTTAAAGTGTCAAGCAAGGTCGCTACTGTAGGCATTTAAGATAAACAAATCTTTTGGTTATTTTCTATGGAAGATGAAAAAAAATAAAAAATAAAAAAATAAAATATAAAAAACAAAATAAAATCTTGTGTTTGTTTAAATTGGAGTGTTCAAACGAGTGCTTGAATTACTAAACGTTGAGGATTAATCCACAACATAGTCCACGCAAGTTTGTTCATTAATTTCTAATATTATCTTGTAAATTATTATTTTTTGAACTCAGCAAGCAATAGTTTTCATCAATACGTTGGTTGAGGCTAGGCTTCGACAATGTCCAAATTAATTGTTTGGCAGTTGCGTCTCAAGAATAATATTTGTTTAATTTAGTGATTTTTTTCTGAAGGACTTTAATTATTATATCTGTTTAGGCGTATATATATTTAAGTCACAACCCACATAAATGACACACAATAATAAGTACAATTGATATATATATATATATATATATATGACAGACAATTATAATTTAACTAGGCCAATCAAATGCAACACCATACATATTATTGTCTTAGCTACACAAACTGCTGATCACAGCGAAACCGACACACACAACAGCAGTCAGTCAACGCGGAAATTGCCAATATGCAATTCTGCATTGGCAAGCAATTGCTGCGTTTACAATAACCCAATTTATATTGATATTACACTTATGCAAACTAAGCTATTTTTTCCTATAAATATTGTTACTTTCATGAATAAAAATCAGTTCTTTACTTCGTACCAACAAACC
>JARNME010000030.1:853616-913886 GCA_030179655.1 Scaptomyza flava | reverse complement strand
TATTTTAATCATCATCAAGGAATTCCCCCTCCGTAGTCCACCTAGTTACAAGTGCTAGTTGCGACGCCTTTTAAGCAGTCAGTTTATGTACTGAATGCTTACAAAACACATATACACATACATTTTGGTGACCCCGACACAGGACTCCTAGGAAGGATCCTGTCTTCAACATAACATAACAATTCTGGTAGCTTAGTCATTGTCAACAAGGCGACAAAATGAGCATAGAGAAATCACTGGTATTGGAAGATGTCCTAGATGCGCAAGAAGAAATAAGCCAGGAGGTATCAAGGCTTATAAAGAACACAAAAATGGACCCAGCAGAGCGGAAGGCAAAACCTGGCAACTACCAAGCCAAGGCCAAAATCCTTGAAGAAAAGTGGACTATTTTCAAGAACAACAATGTCTTGATCAAAAACTCTAAGTTAGAGGAGTCTCACCCATACCACAAGTTCTCCGAAGAGGTTTACGATTTGGTTCAAAAAACCAGAACTTACTTCAAAGAACAAGCTGATATTGCAGATCAGTCTACCAGCAATAGGATGGAACCAAAACCCGCCATTGCTGCAGGAATTTTCGATGCCAAAGAAAACACAAATGCCAAGCTAGTTGCATTGCGCCGACGCGTCGACAATTTTATTGTGTTGGCATAGATCGAGATAATAACCCCAGCATAGATGTTTGAATTGGGATTTTCAGGAGATTATATTTGTACTAAGAGTGGTAATCAGGATAAAGTTATTAAACAAGATAAGTTTATAAACAGGTACACACAATTTAATGAGCATACGCAAGGTTTATACAATTCTTATAAAAGCAATCACTTACTCGAAGGAAAACATTAACAATCTAAGGATTACACATACTCACACTTGTTATTATTTTGAGGAATAGTGAAAATTAAAATGGGATTAAATAGAAGTGACGGAAATTTGCGTTTGCCGGAAGCAGATGATGCCGCAACTATGTCGGTGTGCAGCATTTGTGAAAGACGTCTTTTTGGACTTCAGGAACAACTACTTAAAACAGGATGCCATCATACTTTTCATGAAAGTTGCATCAGGGACTGGATATTTCAATATATCCAATTTCAGCAATGCAAACAAGTTGCGAATATTAACGAGTTAGTATTGATTAGACAAGAAGAAGCGGATGTAGGAGTAAACAAAACATCTACTGGAGCAATGAGCAAATTACATACTACAAGGGCAACGACAAAGTCACAAAGCAGCCATAGGCAAGAACAAGTGGCAGAGGCAGGAGCAGTGTCGAAAGTTTTAAATGTAGAGAATGGTGAACTCCATAGCGCAAAGAAAATAGGGAGACCAAAAAGAGCTGGTCATGGACAATCTAGAACTGGTCAGTCTGGGAGGCTTTTGGGTGCGGGGGTTCCTACAAATTCACGCTCTGCTGAAATTGACTATAACCAAATATTTGAGCACATAGACAGATTGATTACTCGTATACTGAGCAACCTTAACGTACAGGATCAAGGGCAAACAAGTCCAGCTTTCGAGGGTGAGACTCAACAACCTAGAGTTAGTCTAACGTCAGACAGAGGATCCAGTCGCAGCAGTCGTATTCAGGCAGATAAGGTAGCACAGATTATGCACAATTGGAACATTAAATTTGATGGATCAGCAAAAGGCATAACCGTAGAAGAATTTGTGTACAGAATTCGTTCACTCACCGAGGATTGCTAAGATAACGACTTTGAAGCGTTATGTAAAAACATACATGTTGTATTGTTTGGGAAAGCTAGAGAATGGTATTGGCGTTATCGTCGAGACTCGCCCAGATTTGCTTGGAGGGAGTTTAGTGAGGCATTACAAAGGCAGTATACAAACTATACGAACGATTTTGATGTACTGGAAGACATTAGAGCAAGGAAGCAACGGCCTAATGAATTTTTTGAAGATTTTTATGATGCAATCATGGTGATCGCATCTCGTATGTCAGTACCAATACAAGAAGCCCAACTATTGGAAATGAAACAGTAACGAAAACCATAAAATGCGAAAGGTAGCTAGTTCAGCAGAACCAATTACAGAAAAATCGGATGTGTCTTATGTAAGTGCAAAAACTGAGAGTAAATTACTTCAGGAGGCAGTTAAATATCCAAAATTGTGTCCAATACGTCCTTATCATGAGCGGTTACGCGCATACATGCAAGATAGGGTTCGAATATTTAAAGATAAGGAAGTTGAAAGATCGGTAAAAGCGTCGAAACGTTCCACGCGACGCATGCGTGATTTTTATCGTGGTATACGGAAAACCACGATGTTTTAGGTTTCCTCAGTTGTAAATTCATCAACAGACGGAAGATTATATGCTGCAGTTAAGTTTTTGTGAACAGGGGTTACTTGACACAGGAGCTAACATTAGTTGCGTGGGGTCGGGCTAAGCGTCTGTAGATTGGTCTGAATATCCACAATTTCAACGCATTTCATCAACGGTGAAAACAGCGGATGGCAGTGCACATTCAGTCATAGGATATTTCTGTGCGGAGGTTACTTATAAGGATCTAATAAAACCCATTAAGTTCTTTGTAATTCCATCCATAAATAAAAGAGTTATATTAGGTGTGGACTTTTGGAGAGAATTTCGGTTAGCACCCGGAATTATCTCGACCATCGATTATGAGAACAATGAATCTAATTTGGAAAGTACGCAAGATGCTAAATATCCTCTAACAGACTTGCAACAAAATCAGTTAAATAAAGTGTTATCATTATTTCCCAGTTTCGAAAGTCAAGGACTAGGTCGTACTTCTTTTATCGAACACGAAATTGATGTGGGAAATGCGAAACCAGTTAAGCAAAGATTCTACCCAGTATCACCGGCCGTAGAAAAACTTATGTATGTAGAGGTGGACCGTATGATTGAGTTAGGAGTGGTAGAAAAGTCAAATAGCCCATGGAGTTCGCCAATGAGGTTGGTTATCAAACTAGGTAAAGTCAGATTTTGCTTAGAAGCAAGGAAAGTAAACGAGTGCACAAGGAAGGATGCATATCTGCTACCAAATATAGATGGCATATTTGCACTATTGCCCAATGCAAATTTGATATCCAAAATCGATCTCAAAGATGCGTATTGGCAAGTTCCGCTTACTAAAGCTTCTAGAGAGTTGACAGCTTTCACAATTCCGGGTCGTCCTCTTTATCAGTTTGTAGTTATGCCTTTTGGGTTATGCAACGCACCACAGACGATGTCTCGACTGATGGATGAAGTCATACCTGCTGATTTGAAAAATTGTTGTTTTGAATATTTGGATGATCTTTGTGTAGTATCTTCAGATTTTGAATCGCATCTGACAGTGTTGATTAGACTTGCAGAACAATTTCGAAAAGCTAAGCTGACTCTTAATTTGAACGAAAGCCACTTTTGTGTTACGCAAGTAAAGTATCTAGGATATGTTATTGGATGTGGAGGCATATCTACGGATCCAGGGAAGGTTGAGTCAATCTTAGCGTGGCCGGTTCCAAAGTCCATAAAACAAGACCGGAGATTTTTAGGATTAGTCGGATGGTATAGGAGGTTTATTGAAAATTTTGCTACAATAACAACATCGATAACGGACCTGCTTACGCAGAAACAGAAGTTCGCTTGGACTGAAGCGGCTCAAGAGGCTTTTGATAAGCTTAAAACCGTATTAACTTCAGCTCCAGTTTTACGAAATCCAGATTTTAGCAGAAAGTTTTATTTACATTGTGATGCTAGCGACTTTGGTGTGGGCGCAGTGTTGGTGCAGTTAACAGATGCAGGTTTGGAACAACCTATAGCCTTCATGTCAAAGAATCTTAATTCTGCTCAACGCAATTATAGCGTTTTAGAGCGTGAATGCTTGGCAGTGCTATTAGGCATAGAGAAATTTCGCTGTTACCTACAGCTACAAGAGTTCGAAGTGATCACAGACCACTCTAGTTTAGCCTGGCTGATGAGACAAGCAGACTTAAAGGGAAGATTGGCACGATGGGCAATGAAATTACAGTGTTACATATTCAACGTCAGTCATAGGAAGGGACGTGATAACGTAGTTCCGGATGCCTTATCGCGGATGTTTATGGATGAGATTGATGCGTTAGGCAATTTTGGACCAGAAGTAGATTTAACTTCCATTTTTTTTTAAAGTCAAGAATATTTGGAACTACAGCGTAAAATTAATGAGAATCTAAGTTTGTATCCAGATGTGAAGGTGGTGGATGGTTTCGTTTACAAACGAACAGAGCATAGCGATGGCACAGAAGCATCAGAACAAGATGTATGGAAATTATGGGTTCCACCTGGATTGTCCTATCAAGTTATTAGTCGTGCACATGAATAAGTTCAGAAATGGTATCTCAAGTAAGAGAATTTGTAAGGGGATGTGACATTTGTAGAGGTACAAAAGCCCCAAACATGTTACTAAAACCACCCATTGGAGCGAAAGCAGAGTCCGCACGTCCATTTCAACGACTCTATATTGACATTTTGGGACCGTATCCTAGAAGCAAGCAAGGAAATATATGTATTCAAAAGTTTTTGGAGGACCAAATCTTTGATATATATGTGGTACCGGAAATGTTAATTAGTGATAATGGCGCGCAGTTCAAAGCGAAAGAGTTCAATGCTTTTCTGACTACTTTTGGAATCAAGCATACGTACACAGCTTTATATTCACCTCAGTCGAATGCATCAGAAAGAGTTAACTGATCGATAATTTCTGCTATTAGAGCATATAATGGAACCGATCAGAGTGAATGGGATTTGCACATTCACGCTATTAGTTGTGCGTTAAGAAATGGGTATCACTCGAGTATTGGTGTTTCACCTTATCATGCATTGTTTGGGTTGGACATGTTAACTCAGTTATCAAAAGATGACTAAAATTATTAAGGCAAGAGTTGCGAAAGAATCTTCAGGATGCATAGAATAGACAGGCAAACCAATATAACTTACGCACCAAAAGTGTTGAATGTAAAGTCGGCCAAGAAGTGTTTCGAAGAAACTTTGGACAAAGTAATTTTAGCAAGGGTTTGAACGCAAAATTATGTCCACAATTTTTGAAAGCTCGAGTCAGAGAAAAACAAGGTAATGCTTTTTATGTTTTAGAAAACCTGCAAGGGAGATTAATTGGTACGTTTCATGCTAAGGATCTGAGACAATAAATATTTTCTGCTTAATTCGACGCTTTAAGAACGGCGAATAAATAAGTGGTGTAAAGGGCACATTAAATTGGAAAAATAATAAGAAAATAAAATAGAACATTTTTGTTTGAATTGTGTATTTTGGCGCGCAGTCACTAATTATCGTTGGTAAATGCAACATTGTTTTTAACGAAGCTTGCAACCGTGGCAGTGGTGAGTTTATTTTGAGAGAGTTGACAATTAGACACTCGGCTATATCCGGTTAAAGGGGGGGTATAAAAAGAGCAGGTTAGGTGAGATCCGATCATTTCAATTTGGACCAGACTTAGCAGCAGACGCAAACCTTGATTTCGTTTTATCGTCCTTAACCTTCAGGAGGCACGCGGGGCGTGAAATATAAAAAGAATATTTTTTATATGGGCGAACACGGTCAGCAAAATGTATTTTTCTTAAATATATCTCGGAGGGAGATTAATTATTTGAATTGCGCGCTCAACTTCTGAGGCGAATTGATCAGTGCTATAAAAGGCGGGATGCTTTTGGTGTTGGACAGCACTAATATGGTGGGACGACAGCAAATGCTTTCGTCAGTGTGGCTCAGTGTTAGGTTGAGGGAAAGAGATGACTATAACGGTCTTGTCGACGTTGAAGAAGAAGAGAACTGACGTACAGTCCTCAGTAAGATTGCAATAGTGAAACACTCAACACGCACGCTGAGACTCGCTCCACTTAATTAGTTTGCAATAATAATAAAAATGGCAGAAACAAATCCTGACCAGCCACCACTGGCTGAACAAAACGATAGTTCTTCGATATATATATAATTATATTTTCGTAGATTTGCAATCTACTTAAATACGGATTTGGTTGCAGTCGCAATTTTTGGTAAGCTTGAATAATTAATTCTGACCGTTGGCATTGTGTTAATGCAACATAAAAATATTTAATTCTGCAGCGAAAACTTTGCCTCAGTGCAGGCGAAAAGCTTGGCAGATGATATTTGCGTAGATTGCGTAGACTGATACTGATCTTGCAGGCGAAAAAGCTTGGAAGCTTGGAAGTGCCCAAAAATCGTGCCAAAGTGCAGTGCAATCAGTGAAACAAAACTTAGCGCCAAAAGAGTTTAAAAAAAAAACTTTGGGGTCCAACAAACCCAAATCGAGCATAGACATCCTAAAAACGTTTTAAAACTATATAATTCTCTCTACCGGCAGAAATCTTACACTTAGTTTAAGTTTTTTTTAGTTATATTTTTTGGTTTCAAATGTCTCTAAAAAGTGTTTCGTAGGCCTCTCAGAGTGATTAAAAGTGCGGAAAGAAAAAGAAATGAAACGAGAAAAAATACAGAAAAATCATCTACCAAAGGCGCAAGTAAGTGCAAAGAAGAGGCAGGGAAGAAAAATAAAAGAAAAACAAAATGCAAAAGTAGTTGCAAGTGAGAAAAAAAATTCTAACGTGAAGTATGCAAGTAGCAAAATATTAGATAGTAGCAAAGAAATGGTAAAATTAAGAATTAAAATATAAAACACACCCACCTCTCAACAATTTAGTATAAAATATATTTAACAAAAAGAAGAAAAAAAAGAACAAAAGAACATTAACAAAAAATTAAACCAACAATAAAAAAACAACAACATCAACACCTCGCACAGCGATAAGGCCTTCGTCGTTGCAGCAAAGGGGTGAGTAAAAGAAAAAAAAAGAAAACCGTATCAATTTATATTTTTATATTTTATTTTTTGGTGAAAGTGAATAAAGTGTTAATAGTCTAAAATCAAGTTTAAGGTTATTGATGTTGTGATATTTTTCTGAACCGAGACCTTTATTCATTGGTTTTCTCTTATGTACTACTTATTCGCGGCGCTATCGCTTCAATCTGCGCTCGCAATTTATCGATTATCGATAAGGCATAACGGGGCTGCCAGACTTAGATCTAATAATAACATTCTTTGCAATTACCTTATTTCTTAACACCTCGTCTCAACACAAATCTTTTTTTTTTCAAATTTAAATTTCATTGTTTCAAACCTGCCATGCTTAACAATTTCTTGTGCTTTTGCTTATTTAAATTTTTAGTACAAATATTTGCTATCATGTTTGTAGTATCAACGTTTTTCAAAGTGATTTCATTATTTTCCACTAACTCTCTTATAAAATGATATCTTATATCTATATTTTTACTTCGGGCATGATACATGTGATTTTTCGCCAAATGTTGAGCGCTAAGATTATCGCCATTTACATAAAACGGTTGGTCAGTATTAAAACAGCCGATTTCCTTTATCAGTCGTCTAAGATAAACCGCTTTTTGCTGCTGAAGCCAACGCCATATACTCCGCCTCAGTGATGCTTAAAGCCACCGTACTTTGCTTGTGTGACTCCCATGAAAATGCCGCTCCAGATAGGAAGAACATAAAATAGTGCAATTTAAGATCCATGGTGCCAGATAAATATCGCAGTATGTGCTTAGCGCCAGCATCATCCTCTCTCGTCGGGTTTTTATTCTTCTGTGATAATTTGCATACTGAATGAAGTATGTCCGGCCGTGTTGATATTGCCAAGTACATCAAGCTGCCAATAAGTGCCTAGTATTGCGTAGCATCAATCAGCTTTGACTCGTCTTAAGTTTTAACTTGATATCCCGCATCCAACGGAGTTGCAACTGACCTACAGTTTTCCATCTTGTGTTGATGTAGCAATGTTCTGATATATCGTGTTTGGCTTACAAACACATCTCCAGTATCTTCATTTCGCTCTATCTCGAAGCCCAAGAAATCTTTTATTTTTCCATTGTCGACTGACTTGATCATTTTACCAATTTATTGCTTTATTTCAAATAAGTCTTTTTGCATTTGCTAGCTATTAAGATGTCATCGACATAAATTGCAACTATGTTTATTTTGCCATCAATTCGTAGTGTATATAAACATGGCTCACTACTGCATGGAACAAATCCGTAATTTCTTAAAACCTCATCCAGTTTTGCGTTCCATTCGCGTCCAGACTGTTTTAAGCCGTAAATAGCCTTTTGGAGTTTGGCTACTCGGTTTGGATATTTTGTACTACAAAATTCCTCAGGTTGTTTCATATAAACTTCATCCGTCAACTCACCATTTAAATATGCCGTACAAATATCCATTTGATGCATATGCTACTGTTGGCTGCATCCTTTCGCAACTAATCTTGCCTTAAAGCGATCTATGTTGCCAGTGGGGTCTCGTTTGATGCTATACACCCATTTGCATCTGATAGTCTTTTTACCCGGGGGTAGATCAACCAATGACCATGTGTTGTTAGCAACCAGCGAGTCGTACTCAAGCTGCATTGCCTTCTTCCAATCGGCTTCTTGAGAGCTACTTTACGCCATCATAACGTTGTCTGGAACTTCAACCTCTTCTATTGTCTGCATTACGTTGAGCTTATTTTTCTGTTTTGCCGGTCTACCTGGTGCACCTGTACGCATGATGCGTGGTCTCCCTGGACCAAATATTGGAGGTGCAAAATCGTCACTGCTTGAATGTGTAGAGCTAGCGTTCTGGTCATCCTCAGCATCCTCGTAGTCTGTCTGCGGCGTATGTGGTCGTACATTGTCGTCTTGCTCATGATCTTTTAGTACCTCTAGATCACTGTAGATCTGAAGAACGTTTTTCTGCTCCCCACTATTAAGATCAGTACTACTTTGGTTTCCCCAGAATAAGCTCTCTTGGAATCTTACATCATGCTTGACAATAACCTTTTTTATGTCAAGATCATAAAGTCTGTAACCTTTTGTTGCAGTACTGTATCCTAAAAAAACATATTCTTTGCCTTTTGCTTTAAATTTCCGTTTTAGCGTTTTGTAGAGACCAATTGCTAAACAGCCAAATGTTCTTAGATGCTTCACTACTGGTTTTCTATTAAACCATACTTCAAATGGTGTTGTTTTTTCTAATGCTCTTGTTGCTGTGAGATTCCTAATATATAACGCACATGCACATGCTTCCGCCCAAAACTTTTCATCCAGACCTGCATGTACTAACATACAACGTGCCATTTCTACTAGAGTACGGTTAAAACGTTCCGCTACTCCGTTCTCTTGCGGTGCGTGTGGTACTGTTAGCTGTCGTTTTATGCCTTGACGCTGTACATACTGTTCAAACTCGTTGTTCACATATTCACCGCCATTATCGTGTTTTTAGTTTTTAAAATGTTCAAAAACTTCGCATTTATTTTTCATAAATATTACCGTTGCGTATCGAGATTTATCGTCAATAAATGTCAAGAAATATTTTGACCCACCGATCGAGTTCACATTAAAAGGCCCGCGTACATCCGAATGTATGATCTCTAAGAGTTCTTTTGCCCGATAATTAGCTTCTTCAAATGGCTGCGAACAAATTTTTCCTTTTTATGCACGATACACACGAAATGTTTATTGTGGGCTGTATTTTTTCCATACCCTGCACAATTTCACTCGACGATAGTTTGTACAAGCTTTGTAGGTTGATATGGCCACACCTATTGTGCCATTTCATAACATTATCGACACACGACACGTATATTGATTCAATCAAATTTTGAAATAAATAAAATCCCTCCTTTTTAGCAATTACTAACATTTCGTTATTCGCTTTTGTTTTAATAACAGCTCCTTTATCATTAAAATTTATTTGAAGACCGTTCTCAGCACCTTAGCCAACAGAGAAAAAATTTGCTTGTATGTCCAGCACATACAATACGTCTTTTAATTTAAACTCTGATGTTTTTGTTTTAACACTCATGACTCCGATTCCAATCGCTTTTATTGTTTGATTACCCGCCACTAACACATTTTGCTGGGTGTCTGTATACTCTATAGAAGCCGTACGATTGTTACACATATGAGAAGCGAAAAGAGCAATATTCGGTGACATACACACATAAGATTGTTCGTTCTTATACTTCTTTTCTTGCTTCGGTGTCTGTTCTTCACTTTGCTGTTTGCCACTATATTTCTTTTGACGACACTCTGCAGCGAAGTGTCCGCGCTTCCCGCACGTATAGCATTTACCGTTAAACTGTTTGTTCTTTCTTTCACGATTCTCTTTATTTTTTAACATGTATGCTTGCTGCGCACTGCTTTCGTTTTTGGTTTGATTTCGGCGTTCTGCCTCTTCTAAAAGTTTATTGCGCATTATGTTAAAACTCGGTAGTTCATCTCGAATTTCTCTTGCTATTTTCATAAGACTGCGGCAAACTCGAAAGCAATATAATTACCACAATTTCGTCACTAAGCGAAACACCAACTTCTTTTAATTTATCAATAATATTTTCGAAATCATTAACATACGTGACAATGCTCTCACCGTCTGTGAATTTTAGATTTAGTAGCTTTTTATATAATGAAACTTTTCTTGCTGATCCACTTGGTTCATGTATTTCCTTTAGTCTTTTCCAAGCCTCTGCAGATGTATTACAGTTCTTGATATAGTTTAATTGTTTTGACTTCACCGATAAAGTAATTGTTGCTAATGCTTTTTCATCAGCCTTTACCCAATCGCCGCTATTTGTCTCCGGTTTCACTTCAACACCACTTGTGATTTTCCATGCATCAGAATGCACCAGCACACTACGCATTTGCACGCACCAAACGTCATAGTTTTTCTCATCTAGTTTGTCAATCGAGTACAAGTGATTTGCCATTTTATTTTTATTTGTATAAAAATTTTCGACACACAAAAACTTTATTTATTGAACACACCAATCATTAGCACATAGCATTGTTCCACAATCACTGCGTCTCTGGGCATCAGCTTATTTGGACTCTTGCTTGCCTGGGCCCATAACCTGTTGTGATATTTTGCTAAACCGAGTCCTTTATTCATTGGTTTTCTCTTAAGTACTACTTATTGGCGGCGCTATTGCTTCAATCTGCGCTCGCAATTTATCGATTATCGATAAGGCATAACGGGGCTGCCAGACTTAGATCTAATAATATCATTCTATGTTGCATAGCAATTACCTTATTTCTTAACAATTTGATTTTGTAGAGGGTTGATTTTCCTGATGCACGATATGGTGTTCGTGGGATTCCGTCGCACTTCGCTGAAAACTGCTTTTCTTCCAGGAACCAAAAAAAATACTCGCGTCTTTTCACTCTCAAAGGTTTATTCAGATTAAATACATTGTTGCTTAAAACTATTGTGCCTAGCCTTAATCACAGAATGTTGCTAGCTGTGGTGAATTTAGGAACTAGGATGGGAGACGGCAGCTCCTTGTTCAGTGCCTACTTTTAGGCCTGAACATACCGCCCCCCTTGCAGTGTCATGCAAAAAATATAAAAAAAAAGTGAAATATTGCCACGGAATCATTTATTGTTGATGGGCGAATGAGCCGGACAACATCCAGCCAAAAACGGTATTTTGGGCCAACGGTCCTCCTTGGCTAGGAATTACTCCCGGCAGGATGATCTCGGAATAGAGATCGGCCCCCAAAACAAGGGTGGTCGTGCTCGACCGGAACCAAAAACCGTCCGCCAGGGTGATGTTGGCCATGCCATCTCGGAGATGTTCCGCTATGTTCTTGGCTGGTGTGCGAAACCTGGTTTTCATCACTTGAAGGATGACTTCCTTGCGGAAGTTGGAGGAGCTCGATCTGATGGTTGCTGTGCATGCCCGTTCAGTGCCGACACGGGTGACGGAAAGCCTGAAGGCCGTTGCCAGTCCTGAGTCGATGCGACTGAGAGGGCAGCACGGGTCGACCACTGCACGGATGTCGAAGGTGTTGGATCCTGTATCCAACCGCAGTACGACCGTTGGAAGCACTGTCGTCCGTTGTCGCTCCAGAATCAATGTGAGCGAGAGGCTGCCATTCGTTCTTACAGGAGGAGGATTGGAAGGGGAGACCTGCTGTGTCTGTCAATATTATTATTGTTTGAAGACAATTGAGGATTAACAATAATTCATGAGGTTAATGTTGTACATAGTTATGGATTTGCTCGTGGAAAATAATGCCGGCATACATATGAGTGTAGGTGTTTTAAATGTAAGAATGGAAAAAGAAACATTTAACAAATAAATGATTTGATTTCTTACACCGCAAATAAACTTGGGTCTTTCTTTTTTTTGGGAAATGGAAATATTTTAAATTACAGGCATAAATTTTCACAAATATGGCGGCTGATGTACAAGGTTATGTATGGCCTTTTATATATCTATGAAACAGTATGGCGGCTGAATTTTATTCGGACATAGATGAAGAATTATATTAATATAGTTCTGGAATTGCCTTTCTTGTAGGCATTAACGAGTGAAGACGGAATGTACTGGCGAGTAAGTACCAGTACGATAAGTATATATTTTGCACTGGAGTTGCCACTTGGCAATGTACATGAATATAGGAGAAAATATAACTTATCTGATTTTTTAAAGGAAATCCAACGATGCTATGATGCTGGGGCGAAATATTCTGTTGATGATAATCCGGCTCGAAGGACCAATGATTTTGTAGAGGGTTGATTTTCCTGATGCACGATATGGTGTTCGTGGGATTCCGTCGCACTTCGCTGAAAACTGCTTTTCTTCCAGGAACCAAAAAAAATACTCGCGTCTTTTCACTCTCAAAGGTTTATTCAGATTAAATACATTGTTGCTTAAAACTATTGTGCCTAGCCTTAATCACAGAATGTTGCTAGCTGTGGTGAATTTAGGAACTAGGATGGGAGACGGCAGCTCCTTGTTCAGTGCCTACTTTTAGGCCTGAACACAATTGAATCAAAGAAATTTATAGGGTCGTACCGAATACAAAAAAAAAAAAAATAATAATAATAAAAATAATAATAAAATAAAAAAACAAGTAAGAAGGCTCTAGTAGGGAGAACCCGACTAGAAGATACCCTGAACCCAGTTGCAATAAATAAATTAAATTTATGTAAGACTTTGGTATACTGACTTAGCTTCAATCGATTAAGTTCAATATCTCCGGTGTTTCTCAACCGATTTGGACGAAATTTTCAAAATATTTTCTGTTCTTTTAATTGCCATGACGTTAACGACTGATTAAATTCTAAATAAATTTTTAATTAAAATTTTCTTTCGTGCGAACATATGTATTGTATCCTTATTAATCCCTTAACCCATAAAATGGGTAAATAAGGGTATAATGGTTTTGTGCAAAAGTATGTAACAGGCAGAAGGAAGCATCTCCGACCCCATAAAGTGTATATATTCTTGATCAGCATCAACAGCCGAGACGATATAGCCATGTCCGTCTGTCCGTCTGTCTGTCGGTATGTCTGTCTGTCTGTCTGTCCGTCGGTATGAACGCGCGGATCTCAGAGACTACAAGAGCTAAAGACTTCAGATTATGGATAAAAGTTCTCCTAAAGAACAAGTTTGCTTCAAATTATCGATAAAAATTCGGGTTTCCGATATACACATCGATATACAATCTAAAAATGAGGTTTGAAGTAATGGGCAACGATAGAACTTTTCTGAAAATTTCGTCCAAATCGGTTATAAACACCGGAGATATTGAACTTAATCGATTGAAGCTAAGTCAGTATACCAAAGTCTTACATAAATTTAATTTATTTATTGCAACTGGGTTCAGGGTATCTTCTAGTCGGGCTCTCCCGACTAGAGCCTTCTCACTTGTTAAAGTTATCATTGAGCATTTGTGTGTAAAATGTCTATTCCACGTGGACCAGTTCCCAGATTCTTATAATACTAGTCCATTTGGTCTGTTTTTTGACTAGTCCTGATGGCCTGTCTAATAGACTAGTCCACGTGGCCTGTTTTATAGATTAGTCCACGTGGCTGTAAAGGCGGCCGATACGTCCACTCCAATGACATCCCCGTGTTAAATGGAATAGGAAAAATAGATTGAAATGGCATAGGCGTGGATGAGTAGTAGCCCATGTGGACTAGTCCAAGCACTATGTTTTGCCTAGTCAACGTGACTGCAGGGTACTTAGAATAAAATGCTATAATGAAGAAATAGACCTGGACCAAATAGTTAAAGAATTAGAATAAAAAATAACGTGAACTTTTTTTGATTTGCCAACTTTTTCATTTTTCTCAGTGCACTGTTTTCTTCGTGCGCGAACACAGTTTTCAATTCAAGCAAAGAGCAATAAAAGTATAGTTGTATGAGTTTGCCGGTCGCTGTTGTACAATAACAACATATTATTTCAATATAAGAACGCTGTTCTACTGACTGTGAAACACACCGACAGAGATTTACAGGTTTGCAAGTCAGAGTGTTTACACATACAAATAAAACATTTGCACCAATACTCTCCTAGAGCTCACACCAATAGTGTATTACTTTTCGAGCATTTCACTGCCCCGAAAGCAAAGATGTTTACACATAAATATTTTTGAAAACTTCTGTTAAATACTTGTATTACCTTCATCATATGATTCACCTCGCAGAGGTATTAATAATAGATTTTAAATTATTATTATTTTGTTATAACCACTCTGCGTTTGCAAATAAACAGGCGTTTGATTCAAGAATAACATTGCTGATTGTGTAGCCACTTTGTGCGGATTGCTTGATGCATGAGCTTGGCAGTATTCATGCACGTTTTTGTATTGTGTGACACTGTTAGTCATTCTCTGTTGCTTCATAAACCGAATATTATTGGATTTCCATCAAAACTCGTATTGTGGCTTTCGGAGTACTTGCTTGGCCGAAAACAAAAAGTTGTTTTTAAATCATCTGTGTCTAAACCTTTTTTTTGTTACCCCTGGTGTTCCCCAGGGGAGTCACCTTGGTCCTTTGCTATTTAATTTGTTTATTAACGATCTCCCAGCTGTTATTACTAGCTTTTATGTATATCTGTTGGCTGATGATGTAAAGCTATGTTTCACTTATAATGATGCTTCCCTTATTAATTTACTGCAGTCGGATTTGGGTGCATTGTTAGTCTGGTGTCGTTTTAACTTACTCAATCTAAATTGTTCAAAATGTAAAGTCATGTCTTTTTGTAGAAGTACCCCTCATACTGCTCACTACTTGCTTGATGCTTCACCACTTGACCACGTGTTTGAAATCAAAGATTTAGGCATTATTCTTGATCCTAAATTAAAGTTTGACTCTCATATTTCGTCTATGGTCAATAAGGCCATTAAAGTCCTTGGCTTCATTAAGCGGTGATCGAAAGAGTTTAACGATCTCTACACCACTAGAACGCTTTATACATCCCTAGTACGTCCCATCCTGGAGTATGGATCTTGTGTGTGGTCCCCACAATACTCGATTCACCCGGATAGAATTGAATCTGTGCAGAAAAAAATTTCATCTATTTGCCCATAGAAGTTTTAACTGGGTTCCTGGAGTTGACTTACCCCCGTATTCAAGTAGACTCCTTTTGATAAATTTTTGCTTGAGCAACTATTTAGTTCATGAACCATTTCGTGTTATATGTTCTGACTATAACAAGCTTTATTCTCTTGTCTCCTTAGAGTCCTCAATTCCAGAACAAAAAATATTTATCATTTTGATCATTGATCAATCGTAACCACTTACCACTAATTTCTAATCTAACGCTGGTCTGATTGGGTTTTTCAGGGTTTTTCCCAATCCACGCAACAAATGTTGGACCACTAATTATACTCGATACCGAAGGTAAAGAGTATATTGGGTTTGTGCAATGTCCGTCATGGTGTCTGTCCGTCTGTCCGTTTGTCCGTCTGTCCGTCCGTCCGTCTGTATGTTCGCCACTTTTTTCCACACCCTTCAAGCTAGAGACTTGAAACTTTCCAATTCTCTTAAGCCATGGGATAGTAAATTTAAGTGTCAATATGGGGGTTCTACGATAACTGGGGGGCTGGCAAATCGATATATTCGATAACTCAAAAACGATAAGTCCGCATATTTCACACACCCTTACAGCTAGAACTACCAAATTTGGTGAAAAGATAGCTACTAGCAACCCCCAAAAAACTGCATCAAAAATTTTGGAATGCTCCCCATTCCGCCCCCAGCCCCCCGCATTTTAAAGCCAAAAAAGCGTATATCTCCCACAGTTTTTTAGCTAGAGCCACCAAATTTGGTGCCAATTTAGCTGATGAGGACCCCCCAAAAACTGCACTAAAAGTTTGGATGCCACGCCCACCATTACCACCCTAGCCGCCCCCAGATACCCCAACGCTTCGTCAAAAACGGGAAACGTGTATCATCCAGAGTAATGGAGCTAGAGCCACCAAATTTGGTGGGAAGATAGCTGGCAACGACCCCAAGATATCTGCTTTTAAGTTTTTGAGCCACGTTCCCTTATTCCGCCCCCCTTTCCCAACCATTTACAAACTTTGAGATAGAGTCACCAAATTTGGTATGAAGATAGCAATTGACATCCCACAAAGATCTGCAGCAAAACTTCGGATGCCACGCCCACCCATACCGCCCCCAGCCCCCCTTTCCCCACTTTTTACAAACTTCGAACTAGAGTCACCAAATTTGGAAGGAAGATAGCAATTGACATTTCACAAGGATCTGCAGCAAAAATTTGGATGCCACGCCCACCCATACTGCCCCCAGCCCCTCTTGCCCCACCTTTTTCAAACTTTGAGCTAGAGTCACCAAGGAAGGAAGGTAATAATTGACATTCCACATAGATCTGCAGCAAAAATTTGGATTCCACGCCCACCCATACTGCCCTCAGCCCCCCTCTCCAGACCAATCACAAACTTTGAGCTAGAGTCACCAAATTTGGAAGGAAGACAGCTGGTGGCATCCCCATCTGCATCGGCAAATCTTTAAGGCAGCTTACACCCCTGCCGCATTCATTCCCCTTTGCAATAAGGCCTGTTTTTATCGGTTTTACTACTGGTATCGAGTATGCCGCAGTCGGTTGCGTCCAACTGCAACGTTTCCACTTGTTTTATTGTTGAGTTTGCCAGAGCTTTATTGTTAACTTTATAAATTTTTTACTTAACTTACTTTTAGATTATTATATTATATTATTTTAATTAATTTTAATTACAATTTTTAATATTATTTTAATGTTTATTTGGATTTTATATCAGCTGATCATAATTGATATAAAACAAATAAATAAATAAATAAAAAAGGGGCGCTCAATAAACGACAAAGTTTTGCCCGGCTTATTCAGAGGCTTAAGTAGCACGCAGTGAAAGCAAAATGCTACTTTCAACCGGCGTGAGTATACCAACCACGGCTTATACAATTCCAGACAGGGCCAATTAAATTTTCTTTTAAAGTGAGTCGCATCAGCTGCAAAATTATAATTTTGGTCGGGCTGCCAACAATTTTTTAAGAGCTGCTTTTTCTGCTCCGCTTTAATCGTGCTAACTACGGACACCCATTTGCCAATATCGTTGCATGGCATCTCCCGTAATGTCTCCATCGCGGCTCTCTCCACTTGAACTGCTGCAACTCGGGCTCAGTCTTCTTTTTAATTTCGCTACAAAACCAAATAAGAAGGCTCTTGTCGTGAGAGCCCAAATAGAAGATACTCTGAACCCAGTTGCAACAAATATATTGAATTTATATAAGACTTTTTTATACTGATTTAATTTTAATCGATTAAATTCGATATCTCGGATATTTCTTCACCGATTTGAACGAGATTTTCAGAAAATTTCTATCGTTACCCATTATTTCAAACCTCATTTTTAGATTTTCCAAATTCGATACTTATATGTCATCGATTGCATTTGTATATCGGAAACCAGAATAGTTATCGATAATTTGATGCAAATATGTTCTGCTCATGGTAAAGGAGAACATATATTCAAAATCTGAAGTCTCTAGATCTTGTAGTCTCTGAGATCCACGCGATCCAATACTATTTTGCCGATAACCGATATTTATGGCATGGCTTATAGCCTGTTTTCACTACGGTCGCGTTCGTAGTTAACGATTTATCGAAAATTTATAATGGTATTTCCATTGTAGTTTGCGTCCAATATGAACGTGACTCTTTCCCATACCTTACTGCCTATGCTTTTTGCATAAGTTAGCGTGCGTTCATTGATTTTCAGACGCGGCCGTGGATGCGACCGTAGTGGAATCAGCCTATTAGTTCATACTTAATATTAATAATATTATAAATAATATTTGTATTTAAGTAAAACTTATTTAATTTTTTATGATAATGTACCAACGCATAAAAACAAATCGCCGACCGTGGGTTAGGGCAGCTGCCCCACCCTCTGAATTCACCCAGTAATGATGATAAATCAGTCTGTTCCTGTTATTGTACTCCACATCGTTGTTATTGTTGCTGTGTCGTTGCTGTTCAGTGTCAAAATTTTTTGTAGGCAGACTTTTTCCAACCAGTTGTAATACTGGAAACAGAGTAATCCGCACTTGCTTTCGTCCGACTGCAATGTTTTCAATCTTTTATCGAAAACTTTGGAACTGCATTTATGATTTATGCAAAAAATTAAGATCCAGTCTTTTTGGTTATTGATACGATTGTTTTTTACAGGGCCAGACTATTGTGAATTTCCAAACAAAAAAAGTATAAGCCTATCTAACACAATGACAATAAAACTGACAATTTCTTTAGCTTAATAACCTCATAACTGAGTGCGTTTTCATGTTGTCAACATCAAATGTAATTACTGGTTTTAAAACAAACGTGTTCCTTGTTGGAAAATTGCAAACACGTCAGGGAGACACTTTTACAGCCTACATATTTGCCGTTGAATGGTTAATTGTCCGTTCCAACATTGCAAGGGAGTAAGTCAAGCCAATTAGAAGCAGATGAAAAGCAAGAGACTGTGCCTCCTCTTTTTTTGGTCGTTACAAACCAGCATCGTTTTATTGCAGCAATTATAAACGAATCCTTTTTATACTCGTTACCGAAGGTAAAGAGCATATTGACTTTGTGCAATGTTCGTCATGGTGTCTGTATGAATGCAACTTTTTTCCACACTCTTCAAGCTAGAGGCTCGAAACTTTACAATTCTCTTTATCTATGAGATAGTAAATTAAAGTGTCAAGATGGGAGTTCTACGATAACTGGGGGGCTGGCAAATCGATAAATTCAACAACTCCGAACCGACAAATCCATATATTGCGCTCATCCTTACAGCTCGATTTACCAAATTTGGTAGCTATTGATGTAATAGCCCATCCGAAAATCGTTGATATGGCAATGTTGCCTTTACTGTACTACATCTTGCCGCCGGTGAAAAGAATGTCTTTTGATTTGATTTGCAGCAAAATCAAACCCCTTATGGTTTCAGCTTTTACTGCTGATATGCCCGAATCAACTTTTCATTAGGAGAAGCAGTGTCGGTTGCGGGATCGAAACACCCTTTTTTTCATCATGCATTGTCATGTAATCCCTATCAGTTTCAAACTCGATCCAACCGATTCTCAATCTGCTGAACATAGCCTCTACGACATATGCGTTGTCGCCGGCAGTGGGTGATTCGGCAAAATGCCCCTTAGCTTTTGAGTTGCTTAAACTGATCCGTGGTGACCATTCATGTTAATTACTTTTTATACCCTTAATCCATAAAATGGGTAAATAAGGGTATAATGGTTTTGTGCAAAAGTATGTAACAGGCAGAAGGAAGCATCTCCGACCCCATAAAGTGTATATATTCTTGATCAGCATCAACAGCCGAGACGATATAGCCATGTCCGTCTGTCTGTATGAACGCGTAGATCTCAGAGACTACAAGAGCTAGAGACTTCAGATTTTGGATATAAGTTCTCCTATAACATGAGCAGAACAAGTTTGCTTCAAATTATCGATGACTATTCTGGTTTCCGATATACACAAAATATCGATAACAAAAAATATCGAATTTGGAAAATCTAAAAATGAGAGTTGAAGTAATGGGTAGTGATAGAACTTTTCTGAAAATTTCGTCCAAATCGGTTAAGAAACACCGGAGATATCGAGTTTAATCGATTGAAGTTAAGTCAGTATGCAGTAGTGCATTCATTTTTATACTCCGAGCCCATGAAATGGTTTGTGACTTTAGGTTTCATATATAAGCTCTCTTATTACATTGTTAACGAGAACTCTTCCTGTTTTCGAAATACACATGTTACTGATTACAGAGAAATCGTGAACAATTTTAAAAGTGAAGTAATTTTTAAAGATTCCTACATTATATTGATCATCTCTGAAAATTTCACTATAACCGGCTTAAGAACACCGGAGGTATGCCAAAAAGTATGATTGCAAAAGCCAAACCAGATAGCTGGAGGCACAAGCGTTTTCTTTATATGCAGGCAAACGTACCCTTTGTATCCGAAAAGTGCAGCGTTAGGTGCGTGCGAAGTGGGTTTTTACCCACATGCAGATCTATTGCTCAATAAGGTAAAAAGGTTCTTTTGTTAAGCAAATTTCGCGTGCCTGGGTTTTTTCCTAAAATCTAAGGTTGGTAATGAATAAGAAACTTGGCCGCTTTGAATGAATGCTTTAAAAGTTTACTGTGATTATTTCTGTGATTGTGCTAAGTAATTTACTAACAGGTTTATTAATCTATGGCAAGTAAGCAAGTAGTTGCGATAAGTTTCGGTCTCAAGCAGTGCTAACTTGCCATAGACTAACAATAACATAGATATGAAATAAGCGCCGGTAACTTTAACAGAAAAAGTTATACGCATGAAACCAGCTCGCTTGAAGTGCTTGCAAGCAGCACTTAACGAAAGACCTGCTTGCTTATCTACTCTGGCGGTTTGTTTACCATCAGCTGGTGGAGAGAGAAGTAGAAGTAAAAATAAAGCGGCCATTATTTTTTAAGGTTTTTGTTTTGATTGAAAAATGTGCGAAGCGTAAGGCATAATTAATTGTTGCCGCGCTTCAGTTCTCTTGTTGTTGTCACAAAATCTGAAATCGACAATTTTAGACTTTTGCTTCGATCTGCCTGCTGCTGCTCAACAAGAAAGGGTGGTATAGACTTCATATGAACTTTGTGCAATTAAATATCTAAACGTTAGATACTTTAATATTATTTATATTTTACATTTTCATTTGTATTTAGGCAATAAAAGAGGGCACTCAGAACAAATAAAGAAAGTTGTATATATATATGTAATCTGTATATTACACGTATTTTGTATTAATATACTGAAAATAAGCTATGTGTATATTAAAGTTGTGTATTTTAATTTTATTGATAATAATTGAATATTTTTAACAAGGGGTATTTTACTTGGAATTTACTTTGCGCAGCTTGTGCGTCTCATATGCGACCAGCCAGCACGTTGCTTGCTTTGTTTCAGTTTTGCTTTGCGTTCAGCGGCCTGTTCATTAAAGAAGAGGCGGCGGGCCAGCGGAAAGCAAGAACGGTGAAAATGTGTTAGTATGCGTATGCATGTGCGTTTGCTTCATTCTTGCTGGGCCTGCTCGTTGGTTTTTGTTAGCTTTTCTTTTTACTTTTTTTCGACAAATATAGTATAGTATGTAATCATACATACGTACTATGCGCCGTTCTTGTATGTATGCATGTCAGCCGAAAAATGGTTAATGCGCCTCATGCAGTACCTCAATGGTGGTGTGGAAATCTGCTTGTGAATTGACCCTATATGAATATCTTTTAATCCTTTTAGGCTTTCTTTCATAAAATTTGTAATCGATTTTAACATAATTTTTATTTACAAAATATTTTATTATCTAATATCACTAGACATTCTTGATTTTTTACTGGAAAATAAATATTATTAGCAAAAACGATAAGCCGCCGCCAGACGCAAATATTGCAAAATCAAAACAAACGCTGTGTTCTCAAATGCATACATACATACATATTTACTATGAGAAGTGTTTTTTACTCGATACCGAAGGTAAAGAGTATATTGGTTTTGTGCAATGTCCGTCATGGTGTCTGTCCGTCTGTCCGTCTGTCCGTCCGTATGTATGCAAGTTTTTTCCACACCCTTCAAGCTAGAGACTTGAAACTTTCCAATTCTCTTTATCTATGGGATAGTAAATTAAAGTGTCAAGATGGGGGTTCTACGATAACTGGGGGGCTGGCAAATCGATAAATTCGATAACTCAAAAACGATAAGTCCGCATATTTCACACACCCTTACAGCTAGAACTACCAAATTTGGTAAGAAGATAGCTACTAGCAACCCCCAAAAAACTGCATCAATAATTTTGGAGCCACGCCCCCCATTCCGCCCCCAGACCCCCCGAATTTTAAAGTCAAATAAGCCTATATCTCCCACAGTTTTTGAGCTAGAGCCACCAAATTTGGTGCCAATTTAGCTGATGATGACCCCCCCAAAAACTGCACCAAAAGTTTGGATGCCACGCCCACCAATACCGCCGTAGCCGCCCCCAGATGCCCCAACGCTTCGTAAAAAACGGGAATGCGTGTATCTTCCAGAGTAGTGGAGCTGGAGCCACCAAAATTTGGTAGGAAGATAGCTGGTAACGACCCCAAAAGAACTGTATCAAAGTTTTGGAGCCACGCCCCCCCATTCCGCCCCCAGACCCCCCGCATTTTAAAGTCAAATAAGCCTATATCTCCCACAGTTTTTGAGCTAGAGCCACCAAATTGGTGCCAATTAGTGTGATGCCCAAATGCATAAGTTGAGCACGCCCCCATCGCCCCACCCCCATTTAAGTCATAGCTATCCCACATTTTGAGCAGAGCACAATTGTGCATTAGTGATGACCCCCAAAACTGCACCAAAGTTGGATGCCACGCCACCATACCGCCCTAGCCACCCCATCTGCCCCAACGTTTCGTCAAAAACGGGAATGCGTGTATATTCCAGAGTAGTGGAGCTAGAGCCACCAAATTTGGTAGGAAGATAGCTGGCAACGACCCCCAACAATCTGCATCAAAGTTTTGGAGCCTAGCCCATCCATTCCGCCCCCCTTTCCCCACCTTATACAAACTTTGAGCTAGAGTCACCAAATTTGGTATGAAGGTAGCATTTGACATTCCACAAGGATCTGCAGCAAAAATTTGGATGCCACGCCCAAACATACCGCCCCCAGCCCCCATTTCCCCACTTTATACAAACTTTGAGCTAGAGTCACCAAATTTGGTATGAAGGTAGCATTTGACATTCCACAAGGATCTGCAGCAAAAATTTGGATGCCACGCCCAACCATACCGCCCCCAGCCCCAGCCCCTCTCCCCACTTTATACAAACTTCGAGCTAGAGTCACCAAATTTGGTATGAAGATAGCAATTGACATCCCACATAGATCTGCACCAAAAATTTGGATGCCACGCCCAAACATACCGCCCCCAGCCCCCATTTCCCCACTTTATACAAACTTTGAGCTAGAGTCACCAAATTTGGTATGATGGTAGCAATTGACATTCCACAAAGATCTGCATCAAAAATTTGGATGCAATTCCACCCATACCGCCCCCAGCCCCCCTTTCCCCACTTTATACAAACTTTGAGCTAGAGTCACCAAATTTGGTATGAAGATAGCAATTGACATCCCACATGGATGGGCATCAAAATTTTTAATACTGGTATCGAGTATACCGCAGTCGGTTGCGTCCGACTGCAACGTTTCCACTTGTATGCATGTCGCCGCTCTAGCACTTAAAAGCAAAATTCACAAACAGCTATCAATAATCAAAACAAAGCAATGGTAAAAACAAATCAGATATGGCGGGACGACGCATAGCAGCCAAAATCAAAACAAACGCAGCTGATAATTGTTTAGAAGTTAAGCAGTTTTTCGTTAAGTCAGGCGAGCTGGTTTTCATGCGTATAACTTAACAGGGCTGTAAACTGAGTTCAGCTTATTTCATATCTATGTTATTGTTAGTCTATGCTAACTTGCTACTGCTTGCTAATTGCTTGCAATTATATTTTGGTGATGGTAAATTTCTTTTTTTGGCTTAAAATTCACAGCTGGCTCCATACTTCTGAGCATCGTATGAAACCTTCTCAACTACTACTTTTTACACAGTACTCGATCTAAAATATAGATACTTAGTGCCAATCTTGCGAATTGGCCACACTACATCTGATATTATATCATATTATGGTCGTACTTACAGTCAGTGCCCAACGATACCACCACCGGCTTGTATACAAGAATTATATTTTTTTTCACCTACCCTTGACAAAACTTGTCATCTTATGCCTAGAGTAAACAGAGTTTCAGCAGCCACTAGGTCTCTTAGGAATAGAACAAGAAATCTCTTGAATAGGTCTGACCCTGACTACGCTGAGCAAGAAAGAATAAAAAGAATAAAAATAAGAATAATAGTTTATCCCAAGTAGAGCGTACACAAGACCCAGAATTTCGGGCAGACGAACAGGTAAAAGACACTGCTCGACGTGCAGTGCACCGGATAGATTCTCAACTTAGGCAAAATGAACAAACTGACAATACTTTACGTCGATCGAGGCGTATCCAAGACCCAGAATTTCTGGCAAACGAACAGGTACAAGACACTGCTCGACGTGCAGTGCGCCGGACAGATTCTTCACTCAGACAGCTTGAGCAAACAAACAATACTTTACGCCGTTCGAGGCGTCGACAAGACCCTGTATATAGAGCAAACAAACAGCAAAAAAACACTGTACAGCACGCTAATCAACGAACTGATATTGGAGGGAGAAATTTAGAGCGTGCACGGGATAGGAGTCAGAGGGCTCAAGTTGGGTACAATCCCGCACGTAGAATTATTTAACAGGCACGACTTTTTGCACGAGAGGCGGCTCTTCAATCCCAAATTAATTTGTTACATAGAGTTAGTCAGTATAGGAGCAATCCCGAAAATAGGTTAGCAGAAAATAGCCGAAATGCGAGCCAGAACAGAGAGCACCGTGCGAATACCTTTTCAGAGGATAGGCGTCAGGCGATAGGCATTAATATAGATGCCTTAATTGTCGAATTAAATAGAATAGTAAAACAGGGCCCTGATCAGGTTTGCATTTCTTGCAAAGGTTTGTGGTTTCCACATCAAGTGGACAAAATTTCCACAGAAGTTGTAGAAAGAAAATGCAGTGAGGCATATTTATTTATTTATTTATTGTCAGCTAAGAGCAGCTGACATTAAAAAGAAATCAAAATTAATTTAAATTAAAAAATAGTTAAAATAATTAAATTAAGTTATATATAGAATAACATATAAGTCTGAAAATATATTTAAAAGTTAACGTTAAAGCTCTGGGAAATTCAATAAAAAATTGAGTAGTCCAACATTTGTTGCGAGGATTGGGAAAAACCCAGAAAAACCCAATCAGACCAGCGTTAGATAAGTAATTAGTGGTTACGATTAGATAAAGCAAAAAGGATCGATCTTTTTAGTACTGGAGTTGAGGCCTCCAAGGAGACAAGAGAATAAAGTTTGTTATAGTCAGAACATATAACACGAAATGGTTCATGAATTAAATAGTTGCTGAAGCAACGATCAAGGCTAAGTGGTAAAAAGTTACGTGAAGATCTAATAGGGACATTAAATTTAATTCGACTCAAAAGAACTGATGAGTCGATTTCACCATTAAGTAGGTTAGTAATAAATAATACTCCATGCATAGTTCTACGGTTTAACAGGGAGGGAAAATTTATCAAAAGGTGTCTACTTGAATACGGGGGTAAGTCAACTCCAGGAACCCAGTTAAAACTTCTATGGGCAAATAGATGAAATTTCTTCTGCACAGATTCATTTCTATCCGGGTGAATCGAGTATTGTGGAGACCACACACAAGATCCATACTCCAGGATGGGACGAACTAGGGATGTATAAAGCGTTTTAGTTTCATTAAACTCTTTCGACCACCGCTTGATGAAGCCAAGGACATTAATGGCCTTATTGACCATGGACAAAATATGAGCGTCAAACTTTATTTAAGGATCAAGAACAATGCCTAAATCTTTGATTTCAAACACGCGGTCAAGTGGTGAAGCATCAAGCAGTAGTGAGCAGTATGTGGGGTACTTCTACAAAAAGACATGGCTTTACATTTAGAACAATTTAAATTGAGTAAGTTAAAACGACACCAGGCCGACAATGCTCCCAAATCCGACAGTAGTAAATTACACAGGGAAGCGTCATTATATGTGAAACATAGCTTCACATCATAAGCAAACATATATACATAGGAGTTAGTAATAACAGCTGGAAGATCGTTAATAAACAAATTAAATAGCAAAGGTCCAAGGTGACTACCCCGGGGAACACCAGAGGTAACAAAAATAGGTTTACATACCGACGATTTGTGCGACCACACAAGTACTCCGAAAGCCACAATACGAGTTTTGATGGAAATCCAATAATATTTAATTTTTGAAGCAACAGAGAATGACTAACAGAATCAAATGCCTTACTAAAATCGGTGTAAACAACGTCAGTTTGCATTTTTTCCTGGAACCCTTTGATAACAAGCGAAGTGAATTCAAGAAGGTTAGTTGTAGTAGATCTAGGCCTAACAAAACCGTGTTGATAAGGCGATATAATTGAACTACATGTGTGTTGCAGTTGAGAACATATAATTTTTTCAAAGAATTTAGGAATGGCGGACAACTTGGATATGCCCCTATAATTTTTAACGTTAGACTTAGAAGAATTTTTATGGAGTGGAATGATATAAGATTCCTTCCATATAGCAGGAAACACTGTTGTGTCAACCGACAAGTTAAATAATTTCTGTAATGGTTTACAAAGTGAATCTGCACAGTATCTAAGAATACATCCTGGCACTCCATCAGGACCAGGCAGATAGCCTGGTTTGATAGAGTTAAGGTCACTTAGAAGCGTACACTCAGTTATAACTGGGATATATATGCAATTAGACGATTAAACTTGAAAAGGATAGGAATTGCTAGTTCTATGTAAATTCGTTGAATATACTGATTGAAAATACTCAGCAAATAGATCGGCTACTGCCTGATCAGAACTTGCTTTTGTATTATCAAGGTATACTGAAGACGGCAAGCAAGAAGACTTACGTTTAGAGTTAACAAATTTATAAAACTTTTAAGGATCACGTGAAAAGTTTAGTCTACAACGATCAAGATAATTATTATAACCAGACGTGTTAACAGAGAGAAAACTAGATTTTGCTACTTAATACAAAAATAAATCTAAAGTAGTTCCCGATTTTTTAAATTTTTTAATAAGATTTTGTCTTCGCGTTTTTCAATTTCGATAGTTCCCTCGTAAACCAAGGTGGCTTATTAACACTTGAAGAACAAGTGAGGGGAACAAAAATATCCAAAAGCGAATTCAAAGTCCCATAAAATATGGCAATGGCAGTTTCTGTATCACTAAAAGAATAAAGACGAGACCAATTAGTATGTTGAAGAAGATAATTTAATTTAGTAGAGTTAGTTTTACGAAAGCAACGGGTTTTTCAAGTATTATTAGAAACTGCACTAGGGTTAAGAATTTCGATGGATGGTTGTAAGGTTGGATGGTAGGTGTCTTCCGGAAGCACTAGAGGGGGTATTCTACAAGCATTACTGCAATCTGAGTCCCAAACAAATATCAAGTCCAACATTCTACCACTACAGTTATGCACCCTGTAAACTTGCGATAGGCCTAACTCCAGTAGGCCATCGATAAAATCATCAGAAGTGACTGGTAATATCGCCGAAGATGTGTCATTCACAGACCATACAACATTTGGCAGATTAAAATCACCAACCACTATCAGATAGTAAATACATTTTAAGTCTTTCAACACTTTTCCCTCCCTGCAACGATAGGTACAGTTTTTGCAAGACATGCAGCAGGAGCATAAAATTAGGCAAGAAACCAAAAGCTTCAATTACAAATGGCTTAGATTTTCCGGACCTTCCCGAAAGCTTGAAAGGCTTAACGCCTCTTGAGGAACGGCTTATTTCCCCACGCCTTCCTTTCATGATTATTAAATCTTTAGGATATGGCCGTCAAAACGCCATTAAGGGAGCAGTGGTCAATTTCCAACTCCCGTTGCCAATGTTGTAACGTCACTTCCAATGAAGCCGAGGTTGTTCAGATACACCTCAAGCGTAGGGTGGAATATAGCCATGATATCATGGCCGAATCCATTAGGCCCTCAAAAGCAGCTGATGCAATCAGATTTTTAGTCAATACAGAACTCTATAGAAAACACCAGATTGTTATAAACGAATCATGGATGTCTTCGTTTTCATCTGACACCGTTCCCTTTGTTGCATCAGCTGTCGATAGGGATTTAGTTACAGAGCTAATAGAAAGATCTGCCCAACCAACAATTAACGTTCAGGAAAATGTAGAAGAAGAAGAAATTAATCCCGGGGGTCAAGAAACTTTATTAGAAAACGTGCCCACAGAAAATGTAGAGGCCCCACGAATTGTTATGGCACCTGGAGAAGGTCAGCGTTCTTGGACATGATCAGACAGCGATTCCGAGAGCTGGCCTTCCACATATCGCTGGCATAAGAAAATGCACAGAGAGCTTACAACCATTCTAGGTCCGAGCTTAGGAATTTGATAGGAGGTTGTAGGACGGATAAATTATTTCTTAACTTTAAAAAGTTGGAAATGATTAATATTAGGAACAATACTTCCATTTGCTTACGCAAGCACAGCGCCAGCCAAGTCATTTCCGCGGCAAACGCCCTTAATGAAGAAAATATAGATAATTTAATTCGCCACGACGATGGCTACAGAGTTTTGAAAGGTTTTCGCACGTCGCCTGCTCATTGGGAATCAGAAAAGAACAAGTGGAAACGTTGCAGTCGGACGCAACCAACTGCGGTATACTCGATACCAGTATTAAAAATTTTGATGCCCATCCATGTGGGATGTCAATTGCTATCTTCATACCAAATTTGGTGACTCTAGCTCAAAGTTTGTATAAAGTGGGGAAAGGGGGACTGGGGGCGGTATGGGTGGAATTGCATCCAAATTTTTGATGCAGATCTTTGTGGAATGTCAATTGCTACCTTCATACCAAATTTGGTGACTCTAGCTCAAAGTTTGTATAAAGTGGGGAAATGGGGGCTGGGGGCGGTATGTTTGGGCGTGGCATCCAAATTTTTGGTGCAGATCTATGTGGGATGTCAATTGCTATCTTCATACCAAATTTGGTGACTCTAGCTCGAAGTTTGTATAAAGTGGGGAGAGGGGGCTATGGGGCTGGGAGCGGTATGGTTGGGCGTGGCATCCAAATTTTTGCTGCAGATCCTTGTGGAATGTCAAATGCTACCTTCATACCAAATTTGGTGACTCTAGCTCAAAGTTTGTATAAAGTGGGGAAATGGGGGCTGGGGGCGGTATGTTTGGGCGTGGCATCCAAATTTTTGCTGCGGATCCTTGTGGAATGTCAAATGCTACCTTCATACCAAATTTGGTGACTCTAGCTCAAAGTTTGTATAAGGTGGGGAAAGGGGGGCGGAATGGATGGGCTAGGCTCCAAAACTTTGATGCAGATTGTTGGGGGTCGTTGCCAGCTATCTTCCTACCAAATTTGGTGGCTCTAGCTCCACTACTCTGGAATATACACGCATTCCCGTTTTTGACGAAGCGTTGGGGCAGATGGGGGTGGCTAGGGCGGTATTGGTGGGCGTGGCATCCAAACTTTTGATGCAGTTTTTGGGGGTCATCATCAGCTAAATTGGCACCAAATTTGGTGGCTCTAGCTCAAAAACTGTGGGAGATATAGGCTTATTTGACTTTAAAATGCGGGGGGTCTGGGGGCGGAATGGGGGGGCGTGGCTCCAAAACTTTGATACAGTTCTTTTGGGGTCGTTACCAGCTATCTTCCTACCAAATTTGGTGGCTCCAGCTCCACTACTCTGGAAGATACACGCATTCCCGTTTTTTACGAAGCGTTGGGGCATCTGGGGGCGGCTACGGCGGTATTGGTGGGCGTGGCATCCAAACTTTTGGTGCAGTTTTTGGGGGGTCATCATCAGCTAAATTGGCACCAAATTTGGTGGCTCTAGTTCAAAAACTGTGGGAGATATAGGCTTATTTGACTTTAAAATTCGGGGGGTCTGGGGGCGGAATGGGGGGCGTGGCTCCAAAATTATTGATGCAGTTTTTTGGGGGTTGCTAGTAGCTATCTTCTTACCAAATTTGGTAGTTCTAGCTGTAAGGGTGTGTGAAATATGCGGACTTATCGTTTTTGAGTTATCGAATTTATCGATTTGCCAGCCCCCCAGTTATCGTAGAACCCCCATCTTGACACTTTAATTTACTATCCCATAGATAAAGAGAATTGGAAAGTTTCAAGTCTCTAGCTTGAAGGGTGTGGAAAACACTTGCATACATACGGACGGACAGACGGACAGACACCATGACGGACATTGCACAAAACCAATATACTCTTTACCTTCGGTATCGAGTATAAAAAGGTCATGGCTATGATTAGGCAGTTTTGTCCTCCGACATTTTTTATAACTTTTTCGGTAGCTGAGACTAGATGGGCGGAACTATTGGTTATACTTTCCAAAAACGAGGTTAAAAAAAAAATTTCTGAAGAATTAGCATCTAATTTTAAATTTTAACGACAAAGCTCGTCTTATTAGGACCGATCCTGTCACTTGTGCAAGGTATTTTGATTTCCGATTTAGGCAACTTCTAAAACTAATGAAAAAGGAAGTTGGTGTATTCGGTAGTCATAGGGTCATTAAATACTATTGGCGAGTCGAGTTTCAGCAAAGAGGCTCACCATATATTCATGGCATGTTTTGGCTGAAAGATGCCCCCAAGTTTGACATCAATGATGTATCAAGCATACCCCCAGTAAAGTCTTTTATTGATCAGTTTATCACAACAGATACAAGTAGCCCGGATGTGGCTCCCTTTCTGGAGTATCAAACCCACAATCACGGGCATTCATGTAGGAGAGAAGTAAATAGAAAAGTAATTTGTAGATTTGGTATTCAATACCCTCCCATGCCCCAAACAGAGATCCTCTTTCCGTTAGAAGACGATGCTGAAAACTTAGAAACGCATCGCAAGTATTTTCAAATTCAAACGCTTTTCGAATTTCAGTTTGATCGTGAAGGTACAGAGCGTCTTAGCGATTTCCATAATTTTTTGTCCCATGATCAACTTAACTTCAGTTATGATTGCTTTATTACAGTACTTGGGTCGAGCATTAAGAAGCCCAAAATATTTTTAAGGCGTACGCTTGCGTCTATTAGGCTAAATGCTTACAATACTCATCTTCTTCAACTGCAGCGAGCCAACATAGACATTCAGTTCATTTTAGATCCCAATGATTGCTGCAGTTACGTCGTTAATTACATTAACAAGTCTCAGAGAGGAATTTCAAAATGAATGCGTGAAGCATTTAATGAAATTAGTAGGGGCAACGTAACAATAAATCACAAGTTACAACATGTATCGGGTACGGAAATATCCGCCCAAGGAGCAGTTTACTGCTGTTTAGGAATGTGTCTGTCTGAAAGCAGTAACGCTGAAGTATTTATTAATACTTCATTGCTAGAGCACCGGGTAAAAATCTTAATGTCTAGGGCGCAGTTACAAAACTTACCCGTTGATTCAACAGATATATTTGAATTAGGACTTTTAGGACAGCGCCCCGTCGCCTTAGAAAATTCATGCCTAGCTGATTTGCTGCTTTTTACAGTTATAGCAAAAAGCAAAGTGGTACTCGCCAAATTATTGATGACGAAAAGGATATTGAAACACCCCAGTCTTCCCAATCATTAGTTTACGCCCCTCGCGATCGTAGTGGGTTTATAAGAAAGCGGCTAAGTCCGTGTATTATCCGATATAGAAGATTTAATATAAACACAGATAAAAGCAATTATTTTCGAAAGCTGGTTATGCTTTATGTACCGTGGAGGGATGAAAATTCATAGCTTGTGAATCGGAACTGCGAATTATATTGTAGCGAACATCGGGGTTTAATTGAAAATAGCCGTAGAAAAAACAATACTTTGGACGACAATGAACTTCAGGACGCACTTAATAATGCTGTACAGGACGAAATCGAAGAGACTGTAGAAGAAGTTGTTGACAATAATTTCTGGGTTTTGGGATTGCCTGAAATTCATCCTTAATTAAATGTTTTAAATGTCGATGACAATAATGTAAATGAAAGCTCGGAGGATAATAACGTCCGACTGATTAAGCTACCAGCATTAATTTCCGCTGAGAGCTTAGCAGAAATTGTCAGGTCCCTTAATTTAAAGCAGAAACAAAATTTTACTCACGTATTGCACAATGCCAACATCAAATCTGTGTTTTACGAGTTTGTTGGTGGTGGTGCTGGCGTTGGAAAGAGCCGACTTATACTAGCAATTTATCAGTCATTGTCCGCTTTATACAATAGCAAGCCAGGAACAGATCCAACTTCCGTTAAAGTACTTTTATGTGCACCCACAGGAAAAGCAGCTTTCGGAGTTAGTGGTTCAACACTGCATTCCATGTTTTCACTACCAGTTAAACAATCTGGTTCAGACTTGGGGGCCTTAAGCAATGATTTAGTTAATACTTTGAATTCAAGGTTAATTTACCTTGAACTTATAATAATAGATCAAATATCTATGGTAGGTTCCAAAATGTATTCCCAGTTAGACTCCCGCCTTAAGCAAATTTTCAAAAATTCGTCTCCGTTTGGTGGTATTTCTGTCATAGTTTTTGAAGATTTAAGACAGCTATCACCTGTAGGTGATCGTTGGATCTTTGAATCCAACTCAAAGGATCCCTACAGTGCAATATTTGGTTCAACTCTGTGGGACCTTTTTAAGCATTTTGAGCTCACAAAAATAATGCGACAAAGGGAGGACCTATTATTTGCTTCTGCTTTGAACAACATGGCATCTGATTTTATGACAGCCGATGATATAAGCCTTATCTGCTCCCGCATTTACTAGCCATCGGACATGCCCGATGATGCAATTCATCTTTTCGGTACAAATGCGGCAACAGATTCCTTTAATATTACAAAACTAAATTCTATACCGACTGACAAATTTTTTTCTACCGCAAGTGACTACATAAAATCTACTCATTTAAATTCCGCGAGTAGGGACAGAATAATAGAAGCAGTCCGTAGCTTCAGGCCTTCCGCGACACAGGGGTTGTGTATGTCACTTCTTTCAAAAACCACTGCCAAATACATATTTGGTATGAAAACGGCCAATATAGGTACTGGGGATGGGCTCGTTAATGGGGCAACAGGCATTTTAATGCAAATAGATTTCGATAATTCCACTCCGAGTTCTCCAAGTACTTTATGGATGAAATTTTTAGAAGAAAGTGTAGGAATACATGCTCTAGCAAAATGTGCGCACCGCACAGAACCATCTTGGACTCCAATCCAATAAATAGTTAAAAGCTTTCAATATTAAAGAAACGGGCAAGTTAATATTGACCGTAGGCAGTTTCCAGTTGTACCAGAAGAAGGTATAACTATACATAAAAGCCAGGGTGCTTCGTACAGCAAAGTGGTGGTTCACACTTGCTCCCGAATGCAGCGTGCTGCAATATACGTAGCTTGTAGTAGGGCAACAACAGCATCGGGCTTATTTATTATTGAAGAATTTGCATCTCCCAAAACCTCCCAAAAATGACGACAAGGTTCAAAATCAATTGCACTCATTGCGGACTGAGAAAACTCTTTCTTTCATTTCAATCATTTAGTCAACAGTTCCGCGTTAAATATTTTTTCCATAGTACAGAAAGCCTGCATTGCCACATTGAAAATGTTCGAGCAGATGGATTAATGCCGCAGTCGTCCGTTCTTTGCTTCGTTGAAGCCTCATCATACGCAAACGAAAAAATCGATATTCTTGGGTATACTATTGTTCTCCGTCTGGATTGTGAGATAGTGCCTAATGCAGTGCGTTCTAAAAGGGGAATCTTCATTTACGTAAGGAATCAAATAATTCACAATGTTTCACATTGCTTAAGCGGTAGAAACATATCTAGGTCATCCGTTTTTGAGTATGGTATTTTCCAATATAAATCAGTTGGGTTTGTTGTTATTTATAAAAGTCCGACCTATCATTTGCCAACATTTATAACTGAATTTGAAGATTTATTTCGGCAGTATACGTTTTTGAGTAACAATTGTTTAATATTGGGTGATTATACTCGATACCGAAGGTAAAGAGTATATTGGGTTTGTGCAATGTCCGTCATGGTGTCCGTCCGTCCGTCCGTCTGTATGAAGGTTACTTTTCCGCACCCTTCAAGCAAGAAACTTGAAACTTTGCATAATTATTTTTCTATGGCCGGGACAGACAAAGTTCAAGATTGTAGTTCTACGATAACTGCAAAGCTGACAAATCGATAAATTCGATATTTCAAATTCGAGAAATCCACTTATTTCGCACATCCCTACAGTTTGAACTACTATATTTGGTGAGAAGATAGCTAATAGCAACTCCCAAAAAACTACACAAAAACTTTGGACGCCACGCCCATCCATACCGCCCTAGCCTTCTCCAACCGCCCCAAAGTTTCGGTTAAAACGGCAATGCGTGTATCTTTCAAAATGTTTGAGCTAGGTTCCTCATATTGATAGGGAGATACCTGGTAACAACCCCCAAGTCATGGATGCCACGCTCGCCCATAGCGCCAACACTTTGTTTAAAACAGGAATCCGTGTATCTTTCAGGGTTGATGAGCTGAAGACACAAAATTTGGTAAAAAAAAATTCTGGTAACGATCCCCATATTTGCATCAAAGTTTTGGAGCCATGGGCACTCATTCTGCCCCTAGCCACCGAGCATTTTGAAATCATTATCGCCTATATCTACCACAGTTTTTGAGCAAGAAACACCAAATTTGGTTGGAGAAAAGCTGGTGGGATCCACATCTGCATTAGACAACCTTTGAGACAGCGTAAATCCCTGCCTTATCCTTGTCCCTTTGCAATAAGGCCTCTTTTTACCGGTTATAATACAAGTATCGTGTATGCCGCAGTCGGTCGCGTTCGACTGCAACGTTTTTACTTGCTTTAAATTGACGTGCACGACACTGTGGGCATTCCTTGTCCAAAGTACTAATTACCACTACGAAATGAGCATAATATTCAATACAAGACTCAAACTAAAGCCGCAGACGTTCATAATGATGTTCGCTTGACTCCCATGTACGAATTTCTAATGCTCTATGCCTTTCAGTAGCGTTTGCTGTCATGGTTTGATTTGTTGACATGAGGGCTCCCTCAGCACGTTGACGTCATGCCTCATAGCTACGCGCATTACAGAGGTTCGATTTTTTTGGTAGCATTTTACTGATAAGGCAATACAATAAAAACTGTCAATTGTCTAACTGTTTTCCTGTTTAATGATTATCGATATTGTAACGATATCGCCAAGATTCCATACCGATACCACAGCAACGGCAACTGTCGTTCAACACAGCGACATCGAACGACATCGTCTATGCTCAGCGACCATTTAATATGGCGTTTATACTACAGCGAGTTTGCTATCGATATAGTCATCGACGCAACAACGCAGAATTGGTGTTTACATTGGCACAAAAGTGCGTTATGCGTTAAGTGAACAGCGGCTGCTTTGTCTTGATTTCACTGTTACAAAATTAGTTAACGAAAACAATAATATGAATTCAAGCAGCCTTTTGGAATAAGTATGTTCAATGGAGCAGAATAATGCAATTTTGACAAAATGCATTTGGACACTTGTGAGAAAAAAATAGTATGTTCGTATTGACAAAACTTCCCAAATAATTGCTTGCTGTTGCATTTTACTTAATTTTTTTAATATGCACTGCAGCTCCGTGTGCCAGAACTAGCAACGGGCAGCTGAAACTGCACATGGGAATGTCCAACCGGAGTTTGAAGTATTCCTGGGCAATATGAATGCTAGTGCCGAGGCAGTGTGCCTAGCTTTAGCTTTAGAGTTTTTAAATAATAATGCAAATTAAATAAACAATTCAAATGTTAGCCGCAGTGCATTAATTGAATATTCTTATTTTATTAATACTACCATTATTTTAAATTTAATTATATGTATATTACTTATCATGACGGGCTCTAATGACAACTCCCCTTCTTCTATGGCAACTAATTTAGTGGATTTGTCGACCCGCCGTCGCTTTGCCCCTGAACATGACGTTTATGTCATCAAGTTTTCATAACTGCTAGGCTCCTCTTTAATTAACCGTCAGAAATCTGTAAGAATTGTTTGTATGCAATCCATGTATATGCAATAGTTTTAATTCAATATATTACCTAGGCTATCGGCTATGGGATGGTAGCCCACAATGTTCGACATGTTTAATGTACTAGCAAATCTTTCAAAATACTCCCACGAAGAAGGCGTGCCCCAAGAAGGTCCCATCTTTGCACATTCAGCCCTATAAATACATTTATGTTAATTAGTAATTAACATAAGTTAATCAAAAACCTGTCTTTTTTAACTTGCTTGTATCTTTACAGTTTATTTTTAATTTCCACGTGCGATGGTCCATAGTCCTTCATCTTCTCCGCCATTTCTTTGTAAGTATGGGAGTTCTTCCTGGCTCCCCGAAACCCATAAATATTTTTCTGCCAAAGTTCTATTAGAGCTTTTGTGGCGGCAGTCGACCACAAAAATCTCTTGTCATAGCCTCTAACTAAGCTAAAATGTTGTTCAACTCATTTACATATAGTATTTTAAAAAGCAATTGCTTACCATTTTGTTGCGACATCTTAAAAATGAATTATTATTTTTTGTTTATGTTTGCCTGCAAACTGCTAAATTAAATCAGTGGTGATAGTTGAGAACGATACACAGAAGTAGGCAGTTCCATTTGAGTCAATCGAATGTATTAGTTACGTAAATTGAATACACACAGCTACATCCAAACTTAACTCAACTTTTTGTCACCACTAGGCCCCTATGCTATTTGTATGGGCAAGAAGCTGCTTGTTGCCATTTAACGCAAAACGCAAAACGCAACTGTAGTGTGAACACCATATTAAAGAAAGGCATGTTTACAGAGTTGTTGATGTTAACCAACGACTAAATAAAAGACAGAGTGGAACTCAGAGCTGCCAACTGAATTTTAGAGGTGCATCACCAGACCAACTTTTGGGCACCTGAAAGGTCTGTTCGATAGCTGCACTAGGTTGCCCTAGTGTACACTAGTTCACAAAAAAGTGTTCGATAGCAGCACTTTCTTACACTAAACTGTTCTGCCCTGTGTTTTTTAGTGTGCGCTGACTTACACTTCTCTGCACTTATCTACACCACCAAAAATCAAGAGCAGAAAAGTGTTGAACAACAAAACAGCTGTTTTGCGTCAGTTACGATTTTGATCTCTTCAAATCAGTTTAACATTGCAAGTTTTAACATTAATTAAAAATGTCAAATGAGTTTATTTTATAACTTTTTATACAATATGCAGAGCCTGAAGTATATTCAGAGAAGGATGCAGCAGCTGCAGCACCCAATGCAAATAAAGAAAAGGCTATTTGGGTGAATTCAAGCACAAAATTCCTCTTGTAGCTGGGAAATGCGTTTGAAATTCTTTATCCGTGTAGGTTGGAAAAGTTTGTCTCAAATTGTCCGTTCAGTTCGTCTGGCAGGCAACATCAAATATTTTCTCAAAAAATAAATTTTGAAACAAATACAACATCTAAATGTTGTCAAAAAATATTTCTAAAAACAAATAAATAATTTATGTGCTTTTCTCTGTACAATGTTTGCTCACTTCAAAGTCCTTGGACGCTGTCTCGTGCAGTTTCGGCGAACATTAAACAGCCTCAAACAATTGGAAAGGAGTGTTCAAGCGATATTCTTTGCCCGTCGGGCAGTGCAGTGACTGGTGATTTCAAACTATGGATGGTGAATCACATTCAAACTCGGATTCTAGTCTGTCTAGACATGCGATGATGTCGGTAGCAGGCATAAGTCCAAAGGACTCAACTTTTAAATGATTTTGTCTTAAGGACATCTTTAGGATCCAAAAGCAACATGTCCAATACAGGGTGCAATGAAAACAATAAGGCTGCTACTGACCGCAGCTCTACTTATGTGACCTCTACCACCTCAACTCATTTGTCGATTGGTACAGTTTCGAACTCTTTAAGTGGATCTGTTATTTCAACTCCTTCAGCAATAAGCCACTTAGCAGCTAACGTAGCTGGTGCAAATTCTTCACCTTCAATAGATGGTGAATCTATGAAGTGGCACAATCCTCGTCCCAAGCGCAAAATGTACCATCGTCCCTCTTCGGAAAAGAGCAAAAAAGTTGCATCAGGTAGTCAATCTACTAAGAATTTTGCAACTTCAGCAAACCGCTTTGAGTTGCTCGCAAATATGTTGGAAAATGATGATCCAACAGAAGCTGACATCGCGCTTGCAGATGAATTAGCGGATGAAATGGAAGTAGAACACAGCAATACTCACCGTTCTCATAAGCCACCTCCTATCAACGTTGAAAACGTCACAGATGTGATCGTTATGGAAAATGACTTAGATGGCGTTATTGGGTCAAGCAACTACAACCTCAAGATTGGCCGAAATGGCACACTTAAAATCTTTGTTGGGGACTCTAATTCATATCGTAAACTTGTGGAACACCTTAAAACAATAGATGTGCACCATTATACATATCAGCTAAAGGATACAAGCCTTATCGGGTAATCGTCCGCAATTTAGCAAGTTCTACTCCAGAAGATCAAATAAGAAAGGCGTTTATCGAGTCTGGTCATTCCGTCGTGTAAGCAACCCTCGCCCCCGGAAGGTTATTAATAATGACGGAAAGGAACAGAGAAACTTTTTCTTTGTTGAATTAGATCGTGCGGCGAATAACAAAGATGCACTTAAATTAACTAAAATCGGACAGTTCGAAGTCAGCCGTCAACGAGATAAAACCTGTGCTCAGTTAGTCAGCCTCTTCGCGCGTTATCAGCAAATCACAACAAATCACAACAACTCCTTAAAACTGCCCGCCTGCATATAGCAAAACAAAAGTGTAAAACTTGTAATCTGCAAGAACAGTTATTTCAACTGCCCTCACCATGAGGGACCTGATAGAAAAACTTTATCATTTCAAATAGACAAAACCAAACTCAAATGACAACCTCAATGGAATCTCACCATTCCAAATCAAACAAGTAAGAAGGCTCAAGTCGGGAGAGCCCGACTAGAAGTTACCCTGAACCCAGTTGCAATAAATATATTTAATTTATATAAGACTTTGGTATACTGGCTTAGCTTCCATCGATTACGTTCAATATCTCCGGTGTTTCTCAACCGATTTGGACGAAATTTTCAGAAAAGTTCTATCATTATCCATTACTTCAACCCTCATTTTTAGATTTTCCAAATTCGATATTTTTTGTTAACGATTCTGTGGAGGGCACTGGTTTGAACCCACCATTGTCCCGGCTGAAAACTAAATATTCAACAGGTTGCATTTATTAGTTTCTTATGTTTTGCGTTTTTGTTCTTTTATAAGTTTTTACACATGCATGTGTTTAATGCATTTTATAGACGATGTCGTAGCGCATAAAGACAAACTGAGACTGAGTTAGAGTGCGTAACGAGAGCAGCTTATTTAAGAAGGTGTCCGTCAGCGAGCACCGCTTGGTGAGAGAGCTTTCGTTACAGTTACAATACTTATAACAAATAAGATAATTAGCGTATGAAGATAAATGCAAACGTGAGTGGCAGAAGGCCGTTAAATTTGAACACATTTTTGAGAATCATCTGCTGGCGGGGACGGTTGCTGCCCCGAACATGCACCCCCCGTTGAAAGAGGAACGCTTTCAACAGAAGTTTCAGGTAGGGGCAGAAGTGCCAATTTCGTCACGGCCCGCTTGAAGATTCCCTTTTGAGTGCGAATGATGGCAACACGCACGGCACCATCCTTTCCAGATATTACGCTTTCTCTGCGCCCAAGTGGCCAACGAAGAGGCGGAAGGTTTTCTTCCTGCATCAATACGATCATGCCTGGCTGAATGTTTGGCGAAGGGCGTTGCCATTGTGACCTTTCTTGCAATAGCGAAAGATATGCTGAACTCCATTTTCTCCAGAATATCTGCTTCATTTGGCATATGCGCTGACATCGACTTAATAGGTTGACACGCAGATGCGATAGGTCCGGCTCGTCGAATGCCGAAGTTGGCGCTCCATTGATAAAGTGAGATGGAGTCAGCACGTCTAGATCATCAGGGTTTTCTGTAATTGTACAAAGTGGTCGAGAATTAAGCATTGCTGATATTTCACAAACAAGTGTTTGCAGTTCGTCCAGAGTGAATGCATAAGAGCCAACGATGCGGTAAAGATGAAACTTAGCTGCCTTAACAGCGGCTTCCCACAATTCACCAAAGTGCGGTGATCGAGGAGGGATGAATTTCCAGTCGATCCCGTTAGAAACACAAAAGGTAGAAGTGACTGAAATGTGCGGATCACTCAGAAAAAGGTGCCTGAGCTCAGCTAGCTCGTTCCTAGCTCCCACAAAATTGGTGGCGTTGTCCGTCCAAATAATGCGTGGTTTTGGCCTCAGGCTGATGAAGCGCTTTAATGCTGCTATGAAGGCATTGGTGGACAAGTCTGCGACGATTTCAAGATGTACTGCCTTTGTTGAGAAGCATACAAATACCGCCATGTAGCATTTAGTGGGTGGCCTGTTTCTGATTCCAACCTTATAGTAAAAGGGTCCACAGAAGTCGATTCCGGTAGTGTGAAACACGGAACTTGACCGCACACGCGCTGCTGGTAGGCTGCCCATGATGTGCTCAATCAATACAGTCCTGCCCTTGAAGTGCAACGCATAGAAGCGATATACGTATGCGAAAACACGTTGAAGTTTTCCAAAGGAGTTTTGTGATGCGAGATCTTGAGAAATATCCAGCTGCTTTGTGGCCAACAAGGCTGCTACTCGGCGCTCCGGCAGCTTTTGTGGCGACTGAGTGTTTTCAGGCCATGCTGAAGCGTCTTGAAGCAAGAATGATGGTCCTGAATTCCAAAGAGTGGAATTTTTGAGCTCGGCCGGTGTGCATCCGCGCGAGATGATGTCCGCTGGATTCAACTTGCTGGAAACGTGGTGCCAGCTCATTCCTGCGGTGTATTCCTGAATCTTCGAAATTCTGTTGGATACAAAGACATTAAATTTGGTTGGTGACTGGTGTATCCAAGCAAGAACTATAGTTGAATCGGACCAGCAGTGACAGGGGTACGAGGTTTCCAGAGTTTGGCAAACGCTTAATAGAAGCTCGGCTAAAAGGAGTGCAGCAGAAAGCTCCAGCTTCGGAATTGTCATCTCTTTTATAGGAGCGACTCGGGATTTAGCGCAAAGCAGCTGACTTTGGACGATTCCTTCAGATTTTGAACGCATGTACACGCATGCTCCATAGGCTGCCCTACTGGCGTCGCAGAAGGCATGTATTTCTAGGCTTGCCTTTGGCTGGAGGACATAACGAGGGAATTGAAATCGATTGACGATGTACAGTTGGGATGTAAGCTCCTGCCAGTCGTTGTGCAAAGACTGTGGAAGGCTCTCATCCCAAGCAATTTTCTCTTTCCACAGGGTTTGCATGAAGATTTTTGCCTTTGTGATGATGGGCGATATGAGTCCTAGGGGATCATACAGCCTGGCTATAGCAGACAAGACGGCGCGCTTGGAGCTGGCGCTTTCTATTATGATCAGAGCAGAATTGAAAAGCAGAGTATCCGTGCTGGGATCCCACACTAAACCAAGTGTCTTGGCGACGTCGGTTCCATCATGGAACTTGAGTAATTTTTCCCGATCTGATTCCGACTCACCTTCGAGAGCTTCCAAAGAATTCGAACACCACTTACGAATGGGGAACTTTCCTTTGAGTAACAGTGCCTTGACTTGGCGACGTATTTCGGCTACCTCCTCAACAGTGTCCCCTCCAGAAATGAGGTCATCAACGTAAAAATCCCTACGAACTATTTTGGCGCCAAGTGGGAAAGAAGCCTCTTCATCACGGGACAGCTGGTGCATGGCACGAATAGCCAAGAAGGCTGCGGGTTTGGTTCCATAGGTGACCGTGTCCAGCTTGTAAGCCTGAATCTCATCTGAAGGGCTATTACGCCACAAAATGCACTGCATATACTCGTCCGGATGTGACATGCGCACGCATCGATACATTTTGCAAATGTCCCCGCACAGTGCCACTCTGAAGAGCCGAAATCGAAGAAGTGTATTGAAGATTTTGGGCTGTATGGTGGGACCGGTCATCAACACATCGTTTAAAGATTGACCTGATGTGGTTTTAGCTGATCCATCAAATACTACTCTCAGCTTGGTGGTCGAAATTTCGGGTTTCTGGACACAGTGATGAGGCAAAAAGAATTGTGGTGTATTTACCTTCCTTACTGCGATAGACATGTGTCCCAAATCAAGGTATTCTTGAATGAAAGCAGCGTATTGACCTCTAAGCTGCGGATCCTTGTGTAGCTTTCTTTCCAGATTGCTGAATCTACGCAAGGCTCGCTGATATGAGTCGCCGAGATCCTTAAAACTAAATCGAGTTGGTAAGCGTACTGAGTATTGTCCAGATTTTAAGCGAGTGAAGTTATTTTTAAAGTGTTGTTCGCAGAGCGCATCTTCTTGTGAGTTTGTCGATGCGGAAGTGTAATCAGTTTCGATCTCCCAGAATCGTCGCAAAATGTCGGCCAGGCTTGAGTCGTCCATGTGCGGATTTGAAGGCTGAACGAAGGCTGCAAGAGCTAACCGCTTAGATTGAGATTTGGAGACACTGCCAGAAACAATCCACCCAAGTTTGGTTTTCTGCAGTGTTGGCAAATGGTCAGCTAAACGGATTTGTCCGACGCTCATTAGGTCGAAGATTAGTCCAGCACCAATTAGAAGGTCAATCCTGTGAGGTTCAAAGAATTGAGGATCCGCAAGTTTTAGATTTTTTGGAATGTCCCACCCTTGGCATCTAAGCTAAAGTGTGGTTGCAAATCAGTAATGGTAGGAGTGACGACCGCAGTGAACGAAACGCGGTAGTTTGTGTCCTGCGATTGTGCGATGATGTCCACGGCCTTGTCTGATGCAAGAGAGGATGCGCCAATTCCAGAAATACTTGTATAAGAATTGCGCTGGCTTAGCTGGAGCTGATTTGCGAGTCTAGAAGTAACAAAATTGAGCTGAGATGCTGAATCAAGAATAGCGCGCGAAGGAATAAATGATCCAGAACGCGATTTGACGTATACTATAGCCGTTGCTAGCAGCACGTATTCCTTTGGTCGAAGATCAGCGAGTGGAGAGTGATATGGACCATTAGAAACTAGAGCTGATGAAATCTGCGGACTGGCGGATGCTCCATTAGGCAATGCTGGCATTGATGTAGCTGCATTAGACGATCCCTCTGGCGACAAGTGCAAAAGTGAATGGTGCTTGGCCTGGCAATGTTTGCAAGTCCCCGATTTGCACTGTTGCAGTGAATGCCCTTTGCGCAAACAATTGAAGCACAAATGCCGTTTCTTAGCTTCTGCAAGGCGAGAGTTCCTTGAAAGGCTCAAAAATTGTTGGCATTTTGGAATATAGTGATCGTTGGAATTGCATATACCACATTTTGATGGTGTATTGACACTGTTAGCTATTATGAGAGTGCTTTGTTTAGGTTTCGATAAGTTTTTGCCTACCTGCTGGCTAGGTGCCTCTATTACCATAGCCGATTCCAGGTTTTCCATCATCTGACATCTTTTATTTAAAAATGTTGCCATGGTTAACCAGGTTGGCAATTTGTCGCTGGCCAGACCGTCTTCCGATTTTTCGCGAGTGCGCTGATCTAGTTTGAGGCAGGTGATATAGATGAGATAGCCATTTGAGATTTCCTCAGATGTTGCCAACGTTTGTAGAGCACGAAGATGAACGTTGAGCTTATCGTTTAACTCTCGCAAGCTTCTTGCTGAGCCTTTCTCCACCCCTTGCAGCTCGAAAATTGCCTTTATATGGGACTGGAAATGCAAAAGTTTATTATCGAATCGACCTTTTAACAAATTTATCGCCTTTTCATAATTTTCTTCTGTAAGCTCTAAAGAGCTAACGGTATCCAATGCCACTCAAGTGACCGCGAAGATGTTGAAATTTCTCGATGTTTGAGATGCGCTTATCATTCTTAACGACGGTTGAAAACATCGAATAGAAGTTGGGCCATTCAGTGTAGCTGCCAGAAAACATTGGAAGCTGCAGCTCAGGCAGGCGCGGACGGCTCATCAAATATTCCAGCGAGATTCCGTTGTCTTCGGTAAGGTGCCGCACAGTGCTTGAATGCGCAGCTGTTGAAGGATGCAATGCGAGGAGCTCCCTAGATAGACGAGACTTTGCCTGTAAGTAGCATTGTGAAAAGTTGTGTCGCGCATCGGTTGTGAGCTGCATCAAGTCAAGCCGCTCGAGGCTGGATTGAGCCGCGTTGAACTCGGTGTACAAACGCTCGATCAACTCCAAACGAACTTGCAGCTCAGCTTCATCAAAATTAGAAACGACATCGGACTCAGCTAGTTGATCGCCAAAGTCTGCTAATTGCTTCGTGATCGAATTGGCTTTGGCTTGGTAAAATTCAATTTCGCTTGAAAGCACGCATGGGTCGGCTTTGTTGTCCCGACTCAGGTCGCTTTGATTCAATGCCATTTCAACTGCCAGACGACTTCTTCTCTCTCGTATGCAGAAAATTGCACCCTGTATATGGGTGTAAGAGACACGCCGAAAAGAAACTGTAACTTAGTCGCCGCTGTTTTTCGCCTACAGCTGCACGACGTTCGATGACTGTACTCGTGAGTATATGTATGAGTGTGCGCGCGTGATGTAAGCAAGATGCGCACGTGAAAAATCGAACAGCTTTTATGTATGTACATATAAGCGCTCACACAACAATATGCACGAGGCGGCGGTATATATGTATATATATGTGTTCGAAAATGCGTGTCTGTACAACGATATGTACGGAGCACTTATGTATTCAAAACTATGTCTGGAAGTTTATTCACGAACCGCTATATGCGAAGCAAAGCAAGAACGAAAAGTATGTATGTATGTTTGTCTGCACAATGTTATGTACAGAGCGAACTGCGCGTACATTGTATATATGTACGTATGTCTGCACAACGGTATGTGCAGAGCGATAACAAATATAGCGCGGATTGACACAAATTATGTATTGTCTAATCGCGAATCAGATTTACAAAATGCATTTGGCTGTACACAGCGTAAAAACGACGATGAAAGAGTTTGTTACACAAATTTATAAGAAAAACAAGTAAGAAGGCTCTAGTCGGGAGAGCCCGACTAGAAGATACCCTGAACCAGTTGCAATAAATATATTTAATTTATATAAGACTTTGGTATACTGGCTTAGCTTCCATCGATTAAGTTCAATATCTCCGGTGTTTCTCAACCGATTTGGACGAAATTTTCAGAAAAGTTCTATCATTATCCATTACTTCAACCCTCATTTTTAGATTTTCCAAATTCGATATTTTATTGTTAGCGATATTATGTGTATATCGGAAACCAGAATAGTTATCGAGAATTTGAAGCAAACTTGTTCTGCTCATGGTATAGGAGAACTTAAATACAAAATCAGGAGTCTCTAGCTCTTGTAGTCTCTGAGATCCACGCGTTCATACAGACGGACAGACGGTCAGACGGACAGACGGACAGACGGACAGACAGACGGACAGACGGACAAGGCTATATCGTCTCGGCTGTTGATGCTGATCAAGAATATATATACTTTATAGGGTCGGAGATGCTTCCTTCAGCCTGTTACATACTTTTGCACAAAACCATTATACCCTTATTTACCCATTTTATGGGTTAAGGGTATAAAAAGAGATTCACGTCGGGGTCACCAAAATTTATGTGGAGGGCACTGGTTTGAACCCACCATTGTCCCGGCTGAAAACTAAATATTCATTAAAGCCGTGAGCGCACATAGAATTCACAAAAGGTTGCATTTATTAGTTTCTTATGTTTTGCGTTTTTGTTCTTTTATAAGTTTTTACACATGCATGTGTTTAATGCATTTTATAGACGATGTCGTAGCGCATAAAGACAAACTGAGACTGAGTTAGAGTGCGTAACGAGAGCAGCTTATTTAAGAAGGTGTCCGTCAGCGAGCACCGTTTGGTGAGAGAGCTTTCGTTATAGTAACAATACTTATAACAAATAAGATAATTAGCGTTTGAAGATAAATGCAAACGTGAGTGGCAGAAGGCCGTTAAATTTGAACACATTTTTGAGAATCCTCTGCTGGCGGGGACGGTTGCTGCCCCGAACAGATTCCATGTGTGTATCGAAAACCAGAATAGTTATCGATAATTTGAAGCAAACTTGTTCTGCTCATGGTATAGGAGAACTTAAATACAAAATCAGAAGTCTCTAGCTCTTGTAGTCTCTGAGATCGACGCGTTCATACAGACGGACAGACGGACAGACGGTCAGGCGGACAGACAGACGGACATGGCTATATCGTCTCGGCTGTTGATGCTGATCAAGAATATATATACTTTATGGGGTCGGAGATGCTTCCTCGTGCCTGTTACATACTTTTGCACAAAACCTTTATACCCTTATTTACCCATTTTATGGGTTAAGGGTATAAAAAGTTATTGATTCCGTTTGTGATGGAACCATAGAATCATGCTCTAAGCTAAGCAACGGAACTACACTCATTAAAACAAAAAACCTTACCCAAGCAATGAAACTTATACCCCGATTCCATTAGGCTGCATCTTTCATTAACAGCGAGTGAAAGATGTAGGTGATTCCACTATAAATCCAATTGCATAGTTGCATCTTGATTTAACAGGGTCTGTAAAAAGACAGCAGACAGCTGTTTGTGTATGATACGTTTATATTTAATTGGAAGCAAATATGAGTTCGAACACAAATAAAATTAGTGAAGCTAAAAAAGTAAAAATTATTGCTTTAATTTTTGCGCAAAATGCAAACATGGTTTAACGAATATCCCAGTTTGTTTGGACAGGCACTTGATGACAAGCTGTTTTACTCAAATTGGCACTGTTAAAACCAAGTATCGATTACAAATTTCATAGTATCGGCTATTTTAAAGCTCTGTTCAGTGCTCTGTAATGTTAACTTCTAACATTCCCAGTTGGTCGGTTTCGAACCAACTGGGAATGCAGCCGACCAACGGGGAAAATTTGAATAAGATTCCCATTGTACAAATGGGATTCTAATACAAAAAGATGCGGCATCTTCGAATACCAATTACATACTTGCATCTTGCTCTAGTGGAATCGGGGTATTATACAAATAACATCACTAGACAACACAATAGAAGTCGAAATCTGCGAACACAACAGCCTAAACTATACCAAAGGCGTAATCTACTGCAATGACTTAAGAGACATTCCCGAAGCCGACATTCTCGAAGAATTAAAAACAAAATATGTTGTAGAAGTCCTCAAAATCATGAAAAAAGTGCAAGACACCCGAACGGAAACAGGATTAATAAAATTAAAATTTGCATCCCTGGAACTACCTACACACATCTATATAGGATACCAAAGAACCCCGATCAGACCATTTGTTCCCCTGCCTCGCCGGTGCTTTAATTCGGTCACCTAGGCCATGCAACAAAGTACTGCAAAGCACAAAAGCTATGCCTAACATGTTCACGCCCAAGTCACATCATCCCCGAATCTGACGAACAATGCAAAAACATCAACACTTGCATTAATTGTAAAGAAGACAACAACACATCATACTTTCACAGCATTTTCGACCGACAATGCCCAACATACATCAAGCAGAAAGAAATACAAGCCATTCGAGTCACTGAAAAAACCGACAAGAAACAAGCAAACATGATCTACAACCAAAGATACAGCAAAAACCAAACCTACTCCAATGCGTGCAGCACACCCCCAACAAAAAGAAGCATTATCTCATACACCGACCTACCTCCAGCTAAACCTATATCAACAGAATTCGATAGCCAGCCATCAACCTCAACCAGAAATACCTACGAACCCCTACCAATACTATCCGAAAAAATCTCTGAAAATTTAAAAACACATATAAAAGCACACCAAACAACCAAAGATAAAAACAAACCCACCCACACAACCTAACCAAAACAGCTCCATGGTGGAATAAAACACTCGAAAAGCTAAGAAAAAACAAGATGCAAACCTGGCAAAAACTAAAAAGATCAATAACCACAGAAAACATTATAAAATACAGAAAGGCAAATGCCCTCTTTAGAAAATAATTAAAAACCGCCAAACGACATTCCATTGCTACATTTACAACCGAAATTCAACCCAGCACCACAACTAATAAAATATGGACAAACATTAGACGCCTCTGTGGCCTAAACAACTTAAAACATATTCACACAATAATTAATCCAGAAAATAGCCTGCCAGTAACTGATTAACTCCTAATATCCATCTCCTTTACAAAACACTGGAGTAAACAAGCAGACAAAAATAACTTTGACCAAAACTTCGTCCAATCGAAAAATTCCTTATCTTTCAACATATCAACCCCATCCAAATCAGCCAAACAAATATAAATCAGCATTATCGAGCTCCAATCAGCCCTTAAGACATTGAAAGGCCAAACCCCTGGAATAGATAGAATATCATATTCTATAAGGTCTGCGCTTTCGGCTTTATTTATAAGCTGCGTCTCTAACGCGGCCGCTAAGTTTATACGTATAATACGTTATATTTCAAATTTATCAAACAAAATAGACGTAACGAAAAAAGCAATGCTGGTCATGCATACTCTTTAAATTTTTTTTAATTCTGAAATTGGACAAACATGCAATGATGCGAACAAATTCCAAAAAAGTATTCAGTAGTGAATACAAAAAGTTGTGATGACAAAACGTTGAGTTTAGTTTGGATGCAGTTTCTTGTACTCGATTTACATTCGGTTTACTCAAAATTGCTGCCCGTTTAAGTATATAATCGTTTATATTCTTGAACTGTCACCACTGTTGAAAAAACTACTGCTATATTTACACTGCAGTGAGTTTGTTATCGATATCGTCATCGACGCAATAACTCAGAATTGGTGTTTACAGCGGCTCAAAAGTGAGTTATCGCGTTAAGCGTCAACAACTGTGTTTTGCTTAAGCTAGGCACACACGATGCAAACAATTTGCAGCAAGTTGATTGCTGCAATAAAATTTGCACGTATAAACACGAGTGCAATCATTTTGCTGCAAACAAAGAACTTGCAAAATTTTTTTGCAGCAATATTTTTTGCTTGTCGTCTGTATACATTATTTTACCGTTGTCTTGGTTGCGGCAGCTGCTTGCTTGTTTGCATGTGCTGTTTTCTTTCAGTCGCAATATTGCAGCAAGCAAAGCAATATGTGGGACCGCGGGAAAACGATAAAATTAATTGAATTGTACGAGAATTATTCTGTTTTATAGGTTATCTCGTTAGCAGACTAAAAAAATAAGTATAAAAAGCAAAATGCTTATCGCGAAATTGCTGAAAAATTAGACAAAAGTGATGATGAAATAATAACAAAAATTCATCATTTGCGCACTCAATTTTTGCAAGAGGTGCGCAGAGTAAAGCATAAAAAAAGTGGCCAGGGTACATCGGACAACTACACCAGCAAATGGGAGTTTTTCGATGCGCTTAAATTTATTAAAACTGACGACGAAAATAATTATAAAACTCAAAATTTGGTAGGTAGTACAATTTATTGAACATATCGTAGTAATAACTTATTTTATTTATGTTTATATTGCCATGACACTTCACCATCAGGCGAAACAAAAAATGTTTAAATTCTTCACGTATATCTTTTGCTTCAGTAGAGTTTTGCGTACTTCTTTGAATTAGTATGCAGTTTCCTTCTAACGTCAGATCGTTACGCCAAGTACCTGGTACCACTTCTCCATCAACTTCATTGTCCAATGTTCCATTCGGAGCATATTTTTGTTTCGACTCTTTCTTGGCCACCAACCAGTTATGTAATGCGCAAATTGCAGAGACAACATCTATTGTCTTTTCTGGCCCAAGTTCCAATGGCTTTCTTAAAACCCGAAATCTATTTGCCATTATGCCAAAAACATTTTCTACCACTCTTCTTGCTCTGAAAAGACGGTAGTTAAAAACACGATACCAAGCACATCCAAAGCAAAAAAGAAAACGTGACGAGATATAATTTAAGGACGAAGATCTGCTTATTAAAAAGGCAAGCGCATTACTCGATAAGCCAGCGGATGACCATCAGGTGTTCGGTGATTTCGTTGCATCTGAGCTCAGATTGTTGAAATCACACCAAAATATACTTCTGCTTCGCAGAAAAATTCAGAAAGCTATTTTGGAAGTATCGGAAATCGATAGCGAGGGCACTTTTACTTGTTCCACTCCTAATATCGTGTACTCGTCTACCATTTCTGCAGTTTTTGGCTTTTCAGATGGTAAAAAAGTAAATGCATATATAATTTACATACTTACTTTAAGATATTCCCTTTTCAAGCATTCATATAGAGCTCGACAACACTCCGGCACAATGCTTGCAGCTGTACTCACGGGAATGCGGAAAAGAAACATCAGAGAATGATATGAATCACCTGTAAAAAATTAAATTACATCAATAAACAAATTAATTAAAAGTTCATAAAAATGTTAATTATATTTAATACATACCCGGGGCTAAAAACCGCAGTGTCAGGGCTAATCGCTCATTTGGTGGAATCGCAGGACGCATTACAGTGTCTTGTTTAGTTACGTAGTTTTTTACTTTTTCTAATAAAAAATTTAAATCACTGACTGACATGCGAAAAGAATTATAATAGTTGGTTTTATCGCCATTTTGTAGCTCTTTTAAAAGGTTCTGATGCACTCCTTTTTCATCTCTTTTGGAAATCCACTCTTTCACCCAACACTTTCTTTTTTTTGCAGACTCTAATCTTCTCACTTTTTTACGTTTAATTTAAGTTGCTAATATAGCAATAGCAGCAACTCTTGATTTTTGTTCCGACATAATATAAACACGTCGTTATTCCTTGACTTTCACAAAAGAACAGAACTTGCTAATGAGTTTCACTTGCAAGCACTTCAAACAAAAAATGAAAACAGGTGCAGACATTAACGCAATATATTGCACGAAATAGCCATGCAAAAGTTTGCGTGCAAAACATAAATTGATTGAAGCAAGAACTTTTCTTGCAATATTTGCATAGGTGTAAACATTTGTGCAAACTTTTGCTGCAAATTATTTTCAAATTGCTGCAAATTGTTTGCATCGTGTGTATCTAGCTTTAGAGTTTGTAAAAGTCAAAAAATTTAATTCAACAAATTTAAGAAGTAAGAAGGCTCTAGTAGGGAGAGCCCGACTAGAAGATACCCTGAACCCAGTTGCAATAAATATATTTAATTTATATAAGACTTTGGTATACTGACTTAGCTTCAATCGATATCTCCGGTGTTTCTTAACCGATTTGGACGAAATTTTCAGCGAAGTTCTATCGTTACCCATGACTTTAATCCTCATTTTTACATCTTCCAAATTCGATATTTTTTGTTATTGATTGCATGTGTATATTGGAAACTAGAATAGTTATCGATAATTTGAAGCAATCTTGTTCTGCTTATGGTATAGGAGAACTTATATACACAATCTGAAGTCTCTAGCTCTTGTAGTCTATGAGATCGAGTCGGCTGTTGATGCTGATCAAGAACAAATATACTTTATGGGGTCGCAGATGCTTCCTTCTGACTGTTACATACTATTGCACAAAACCATTATACCCTTATTTAGGAGATTATTTCTGTTAGCTTAAGTATAAGAAGAAAATGGGACAGAATCTATCATAAAACAGTCGGTTTCAATTAAAGAATGATTTTTTTTTTTTTTGCTATTTGAATATAAACATCGAAAATATCGTTATTTCAAAAAATTAGTGACAAAAACATCGATTTTCTGACCATTGATGTTTTGGCAGCTCTAGCTTACACATACAAATAAAACATTTGCACGAATACACTCTCATAGCTCATAGCTCACACCAATAGTGTATTACTTTTCGAGCATTTCACTGCTCCGAAAGCAAAGATGTTTACACATCAATAAATTTTACAAGGTTTTCATTATAGCTGTATAGTGTAACGGTGTGGAGGAGTTAACAAGCTTTAAACCAAGTGATGCCATTTCGTTCAAAAGATGGTTCTCCTTAAGAGTATTACTATTGAAGTCCCCAGTCAGTATGATGTCTGTGTAAGTCAGTGATTAATAAGCGATTATATCAATTATGCTGGAGTATTCAATATTTCTGTTGGGTCGATAGAAGCAGCCAATAAGCATTTTAGTATGACAGTTCGTTTTTAAAATTTCAATGAAAAGATATTCAATTATAAGCTCTCATTCGGCTGCTTAAGAATGACTTTGCATTTCAGTCTTTGATTCACAAATATTGCAACTCCCCCAGCATGACCAACACGATCAGTTCGGGTGGGAACAACCATGTTTCGGACACACATATAACATCAACATTGGAATGTACACGCAAGTAACGTATAATTCGTCTGACTCTCTCCTCTTCACGTGCACGAGCCCACGACGACAGAATATTGATGCAAGCGTCTTGCTTCCCTTCATATGCATCGCCTGCTTAAATATTGGGCAATTAACCTTTGTGAGCTGTTCGTTCAGGTAGCTCGCAACATTAGCAATAGAACGTTTGTCGAAGCCCAGTAAATCTTTGAGCAACACAAGTTCTTCTTCTTTTTAGATACGCGCACTCCCGCTTTTAACGAAGCGTTGAGGCGGTTGGAACTGACTAGAGCAGTATGTGTGTGTGTGGAATCCAAAGTTGTGATGCTTTTTTTTGGTGGCTCTAGTTCAAAAACTGTGGAAGTTATATGCGTTTCTGGTTCGCAACTGCGAGGGGGCTGGGGTCGAATGGGTAGGGTTGGCTCCAAACTTGTTGAAGCAGTTTTTGAGGGTTGCTAGTAGCTATCTACTCACCAAATATGTAAGTTCTAGCTGTAAGGATGTGCGAAATAAGTGGATTTATCGTTTTTGAGTTATCGAATTTATCGATTTGCCAGCTCGAAAGCTATCATAGAAAACCCAATATACCCATTACCTTTGGTATCGAGTATAAAAACTAAAAACACGTTTTTTAAGAACATCGAACTAAAAATTTAATAAATTATTTGTAATATAAGCTTAAAACAATAATGTGTGTGTGTTGCTTTGCATTCGCTTTGTTTATTATTTTATTTTTTTTTTGTGCTTAGTTGCAGAGAAGCAGCCGACTGAGGCGGTCGAGTCACGCGGTTCTGCTGTTAATGTTATCTTGTGAACCTTGCCACCAAAACTTTAAAAAAATATATTCTAAAATAAGCTTAAGACAATAATGATCGAAAAATGCTAGTATTATTGTCGTAACTTTATTTTTGCATAACTCATACAGTATATTCCAGTAAGTTAGTTACTGACATTCTTATTAAAAGGTTTTCGATTTTGTTAATTATTTCACAAACTTAAGCTTTTAGATTTTCAAAACGGTTTTATTCTTTGCATCAAAAGCAATACATAAGAACACACAAACTTGAGCTCCGCTAAAAGCCTCAAATTAAAGTAATTATACTGCGAATAAATCCATAAAAATATCAATTTAACACCAAAAACAAAACTGTCTGTAATAATTTACATTTTTTTTTTGTGCATAAAAACTGCGCTATTAGCTTTTCTGATTGTTGAAGTGCAGAAAAAGTAAACGCAACAGGCAACAACAAAAAGCAGTGTTCACACTTTTCTTTTGGTCGTTGTTTTCAATAACAACAACTGCGCACAACTGCTGTTTCACTCAAAAAATACCGCACAGTTATTTTATCACACACAAAAAAAACTCAAAAACACTTTCCTAAATAACCATGGCACCTGTACCAAAGCGTCAACGTGAAAACTCGACTGGAGCGCTTAAGGGCAAAGCTGGAGATACCTCGTCGATCATGAAACTGATCAACTCGCGTTTCGATGAGCAAGCTGACCTTATAACCACCAAGATCAAGGAAACCGAGGAGCATATGATCTCGCTGCTGCATGAGAGGCTGGACGGCTTGAGTGGTGAACTACAAAAACTATTACTCCGGGTCCAGAAACTGGAGCAAGAGGCTGAGGAGTTCCGTGTGCTTAAAACTCAAATAGTCTTTGGAGGCAAAGCTTGCTATTCAAGCAAACACTAGCACTGCAAATGACATGCGGCTGCATGGAGTGCCGTATGTTAAGGGTGAGCAGCTGAGAACGATTTTTAACAACTTATCGTTCTCTTTGGGGGTTACTCCAGCGCCCAGGCTAAGGGAAATTTAAAGGGTCAAACAACAACAGGCGGCTATTCCCGTGGTTGACCCGGTGATTTTAATCAAATATGATGGCCTAAACGAGCGGCAGCTGTTTACCGGCGAACAAATAAAACACAACTGCTCTTAGATCTATTTTTATACCCTTAACCCATAAAATGGGTAAATAAGGGTATAATGGTTTTGTGCAAAAGTATGTAACAGTCAGAAGGAAGCATCTCCGACCCCATAAAGTATATATATTCTTGATCAGCATCAACAGCCGAGACGTTATAGCCATGTCCGTCTGTCCGTCTGTCTGTCTGTCCGATCTAAGAGACTACAAGAGCTAGAGACTTCAGATGTTGTATTTAAGTTTTCCTATACCATAAGCAGAACAAGTTTGCTTCAAATTATCGATAACTATTCTGGTTTCCAATGTACACATGGAAACGATAACAAAAAAATATCGAATTTGGAAAATGTAAAAATGAGGATTGAAGTAATGGGTAATGATAGAACTTTTCTGAAAATTTTATCCAAATCGGTTGAGAAACACCGGAGATATTGAACTTAATCGATTGAAGCTAAGTCAGTATACCAAAGTCTTACATAAATCTAATTTATTTATTGCAACTGGGTTCAGGGTATCTTCTAGTCGGGCTCTCCCGACAAGAGCCTTCTTACTTGTTTTATTTTTTTATTTTTGGACGTAGATGTACTAACGAACAGTACAGTCAAGTGGCCCAACGATACCAAGCACCGGCTTGTTAACGCGCGGACCCACGCACAAAGCGACCCACCTCCCTCCCATCCGACCGCTCCGACCGCTCCGCTTATCGTGCGGTTACGATGATCACGAACATGCAGACAAATGACACAAAACTAACTTTTAATAGCAATAATAGCAAGTAGGAGTGGCACTGTGTATTAAGTGGGAAAGATCGTTATAAATAGAACACAGAATACGAAAAGGGTTATGAAGAGCATAATTAGAATTACAAGTTTGAAGAGATATAGGTACAAAATTTCTAGTATTTCTAATAGGAATAGCAAAGTTAATTTGGTTAATTTATTCAGAAGAATAAATTTCACCATTAATTAATTTGTGAAAAAAGGAAAATGCTAGCATTATTCTACGATCGTTAAGATAAGGAAGATCTATTAGTTAAAGTCTACTACGATAAGATGGCAAATTATTGTTAGTGTCCCAGTTAAGACCTCTAAGTGCGAAAAGCAGAAATTGTTTTTGTACCGATTCGATTTTATTCTGATGAATTTCGTATTTGGGAAACCATATACAAGATCAATATTCCAGAATCGGTCGTACAAGAGAAGTATACAGAGTTTTTGTTAAGTAGGGACCATTGAAAAAATATATTAAAAAAGGGCAAACAGCTTAAAAATGGCATTACTTTACATTTATTGCAATTAGGATTCAAAAATTTACTTTACACCACATTTGAAAGTTGTCTAAATCTCTTTGAAGCTGTTGAGCAGCTAGGGGAGTTGCAGCCGGCGTGCATAATTTTACATCATCAGCGTACATCAAAACCCGAGAGAACTTTATAACCGATGAAAGATCGTTAATAAACAAAATAAATAATAAAGGACCAAGATGACTACCCTGTGGAACGCCTGAAGTGACCTGAACCTTCTTGGAAACGGACCCTTTAAATAAAACCCTCTGAGTTCTAAGAGTTAGGCAGTCTTTAATCCAAAGAACTAGAATATTTGAAAAGCCCAAGAGTTCTAGTTTATGTATTAGGAGATGATGATCTACAGAGTCGAAAGCCTTTCTAAAATCAGTATAAATAACATCAGTCTACAATTTGTCCTGAAAACCCTTGATAACAAATCCAGTAAATTCTAACAAAATAGTGGTAGTATATCTTTGTTTCATAAATTCGTGCTTACACGGTGAAATAATATATTTGCAAAGGTGTTTTACAAGGTTTTCATTATAGCTGTATAGTGTAACGGTGTGGAGGAGTTAACAAGCTTTAAACCAAGTGATGCCATTTCGTTCAAAAGATGGTTCTCCTTAAGAGTATTACTATTGAAGTCCCCAGTCAGTATGATGTCTGTGTAAGTCAGTGATAAATAAGCGATTATATCAATTATGCTGGAGTATTCAATATTTCTGTTGGGTCGATAGAAGCAGCCAATAAGCATTTTAGTATGACAGTTCGTTTTTAAAATTTCAATGAAAAGATATTCAATTATAAGCTCCCATTCGGCTGCTTAAGAATGACTTTGCATTTCAGTCTTTGATTCACAAATATTGCAACTCCCCCAGCATGACCAACACGATCAGTTCGGGTGGGAACAACCATGTTTCGGACACACATATAACATCAACATTGGAATGTACACGCAAGTAACGTATAATTCGTCTGACTCTCTCCTCTTCACGTGCACGAGCCCACGACGACAGAATATTGATGCAAGCGTCTTGCTTCCCTTCATATGCATCGCCTGCTTAAATATTGGGCAATTAACCTTTGTGAGCTGTTCGTTCAGGTAGCTCGCAACATTAGCAATAGAACGTTTGTCGAAGCCCAGTAAATCTTTGAGCAACACAAGTTCTTCTTCTTTTTAGATACGCGCACTCCCGCTTTTAACGAAGCGTTGGGGCGGTTGGAACTGACTAGAGCAGTATGTGTGTGTGTGGAATCCAAAGTTGTGATGCTTTTTTTTGGTGGCTCTAGCTCAAAAACTGTGGAAGTTATATGCGTTTCTGATTCGCAACTGCGAGGGGGCTGGGGCCGAATGGGTAGGGTTGGCTCCAAACTTGTTGAAACAGTTTTTTGAGGGTTGCTAGTAGCTATCTACTCACCAAATATGTAAGTTCTAGCTGTAAGGATGTGCGAAATAAGTGGATTTATCGTTTTTGAGTTATCGAATTTATCGATTTGCCAGCCCGAAAGCTATCATAGAAAACCCAATATACCCATTACCTTTGGTATCGAGTATAAAAACTAAAAACACGTTTTTTAAGAACATCGAACTAAAAATTTAATAAATTATTTGTAATATAAGCTTAAAACAATAATGTGTGTGTGTTGCTTTGCATTCGCTTTGTTTATTATTTTATTTTTTTTTTGTGCTTAGTTGCAGAGAAGCAGCCGACTGAGGCGGTCGAGTCACGCGGTTCTGCTGTTAATGTTATCTTGTGAACCTTGCCACCAAAACTTTAAAAAAATATATTCTAAAATAAGCTTAAGACAATAATGATCGAAAAATGCTAGTATTATTGTCGTAACTTTATTTTTGCATAACTCATACAGTATATTCCAGTAAGTTAGTTACTGACATTCTTATTAAAAGGTTTTCGATTTTGTTAATTATTTCACAAACTTAAGCTTTTAGATTTTCAAAACGGTTTTATTCTTTGCATCAAAAGCAATACATAAGAACACACAAACTTGAGCTCCGCTAAAAGCCTCAAATTAAAGTAATTATACTACGAATAAATCCATAAAAATATCAATTTAACACCAAAAACAAAACTGTCTGTAATAATTTACATTTTTTTTTTGTGCATAAAAACTGCGCTATTAGCTTTTCTGATTGTTGAAGTGCAGAAAAAGTAAACGCAACAGGCAACAACAAAAAGCAGTGTTCACACTTTTCTTTTGGTCGTTGTTTTCAATAACAACAACTGCGCACAACTGCTGTTTCACTCAAAAAATACCGCACAGTTATTTTATCACACACAAAAAAAACTCAAAAACACTTTCCTAAATAACCATGGCACCTGTACCAAAGCGTCAACGTGAAAACTCGACTGGAGCGCTTAAGGGCAAAGCTGGAGATACCTCGTCGATCATGAAACTGATCAACTCGCGTTTCGATGAGCAAGCTGACCTTATAACCACCAAGATCAAGGAAACCGAGGAGCATATGATCTCGCTGCTGCATGAGAGGCTGGACGGCTTGAGTGGTGAACTACAAAAACTATTACTCCAAGTCCAGAAACTGGAGCAAGAGGCTGAGGAGTTCCGTGTGCTTAAAACTCAAATAGTCTTTGGAGGCAAAGCTTGCTATTCAAGCAAACACTAGCACTGCAAATGACATGCGGCTGCATGGAGTGCCGTATGTTAAGGGTGAGCAGCTGAGAACGATTTTTAACAACTTATCGTTCTCTTTGGGGGTTACTCCAGCGCCCAGGCTAAGGGAAATTTAAAGGGTCAAACAACAACAGGCGGCTATTCCCGTGGTTGACCCGGTGATTTTAATCAAATATGATGGCCTAAACGAGCGGCAGCTGTTTACCGGCGAACAAATAAAACACAACTGCTCTTAGATCTATTTTTATACCCTTAACCCATAAAATGGGTAAATAAGGGTATAATGGTTTTGTGCAAAAGTATGTAACAGTCAGAAGGAAGCATCTCCGACCCCATAAAGTATATATATTCTTGATCAGCATCAACAGCCGAGACGTTATAGCCATGTCCGTCTGTCCGTCTGTCTGTCTGTCCGATCTAAGAGACTACAAGAGCTAGAGACTTCAGATGTTGTATTTAAGTTTTCCTATACCATAAGCAGAACAAGTTTGCTTCAAATTATCGATAACTATTCTGGTTTCCAATGTACACATGGAAACGATAACAAAAAAATATCGAATTTGGAAAATGTAAAAATGAGGATTGAAGTAATGGGTAATGATAGAACTTTTCTGAAAATTTTATCCAAATCGGTTGAGAAACACCGGAGATATTGAACTTAATCGATTGAAGCTAAGTCAGTATACCAAAGTCTTACATAAATCTAATTTATTTATTGCAACTGGGTTCAGGGTATCTTCTAGTCGGGCTCTCCCGACAAGAGCCTTCTTACTTGTTTTATTTTTTTATTTTTGGACGTAGATGTACTAACGAACAGTACAGTCAAGTGGCCCAACGATACCAAGCACCGGCTTGTTAACGCGCGGACCCACGCACAAAGCGACCCACCTCCCTCCCATCCGACCGCTCCGACCGCTCCGCTTATCGTGCGGTTACGATGATCACGAACATGCAGACAAATGACACAAAACTAACTTTTAATAGCAATAATAGCAAGTAGGAGTGGCACTGTGTATTAAGTGGGAAAGATCGTTATAAATAGAACACAGAATACGAAAAGGGTTATGAAGAGCATAATTAGAATTACAAGTTTGAAGAGATATAGGTACAAAATTTCTAGTATTTCTAATAGGAATAGCAAAGTTAATTTGGTTAATTTATTCAGAAGAATAATTTCACCATTAATTAATTTGTGAAAAAAGGAAAATGCTAGCATTATTCTACGATCGTTAAGATAAGGAAGATCTATTAGTTAAAGTCTACTACGATAAGATGGCAAATTATTGTTAGTGTCCCAGTTAAGACCTCTAAGTGCGAAAAGCAGAAATTGTTTTTGTACCGATTCGATTTTATTCTGATGAATTTCGTATTTGGGAAACCATATACAAGATCAATATTCCAGAATCGGTCGTACAAGAGAAGTATACAGAGTTTTTGTTAAGGATGGACCATTGAAAAAATATATTAAAAAGGGCAAACAGCTTAAAAATGGCATTACTTTACATTTATTGCAATTAGGATTCAAAAAATTTACTTTACACCACATTTGAAAGTTGTCTAAATCTCTTTGAAGCTGTTGAGCAGCTAGGGGAGTTGCAGCCGGCGTGCATAATTTTACATCATCAGCGTACATCAAAACCCGAGAGAACTTTATAACCGATGAAAGATCGTTAATAAACAAAATAAATAATAAAGGACCAAGATGACTACCCTGTGGAACGCCTGAAGTGACCTGAACCTTCTTGGAAACGGACCCTTTAAATAAAACCCTCTGAGTTCTAAGAGTTAGGCAGTCTTTAATCCAAAGAACTAGAATATTTGAAAAGCCCAAGAGTTCTAGTTTATGTATTAGGAGATGATGATCTACAGAGTCGAAAGCCTTTCTAAAATCAGTATAAATAACATCAGTCTGCAATTTGTCCTGAAAACCCTTGATAACAAATCCAGTAAATTCTAACAAAATAGTGGTAGTATATCTTTGTTTCATAAATTCGTGCTTACACGGTG